>WOXC01004957.1:600000-774556 GCA_011680675.1 Gymnobelideus leadbeateri
ATCTGTGACTGATGATATCTTTCTCACTATGAAAATAATGGAAGAAGGGTGTGTGGTCATACGAATACATATGTGAATGTGTTTTTATATGGTTACAGTCTATATATGGATAGAGGGCATAGGTTGATTTTGTTGGGAAGGGAGAGTACTCAAGGGATGAAATTATGAGGTGAGAGAGGAAAGTGGCAAGAGGAGATGGGGAGAGACAGGGTAGGGTAAACTATCTCATGTAGAGGAAGTGGGTGCAAAGGAGGGGGAGAATAAGGAAGGCTAAAAAGGCAAAACCACATTCACGTTGAATTTGGTTCAGGGAGAAAATGACATACATACTAAATGGGATATCTCAACCTGCAGCAGGATAGGGGGAAGGGGGATGAGAGGAGGGATGATGGATGGGAGGGCATCCTTGGGGTGAGGGGAGGTTGGAAGTACCCACTATAGAAGAGGGACAGGATCATGTAGGGAATGGACCAGGTGGGTGGGATGAGTGGGAGGGAATTATAAGCAGCCTTGTACAATATATCTACTATGATAATGTTTTGCATAGCTAGACATGTACAACATATACTGAATTACTTATCTCCCAAGAAGGAATGGGTGACAAGGGAGGAAGGAAATGGATCTGAAATTCGAGGTCGTAACATTAAATGTTTCAAATATATATATAAATACTATTATTAATACTCTTTTGCCTATAATTGGGAGATAAGATGTGCAGGCATTGGGACACAAAGATTCATCTTCCTCTAATGGAAAAGTCGATGGGGGTATGGGAGAAGGTATGGGAGAGAGCAGATTGGAGGAAGCGATATCTTGTGGGACTGCTATTCTGGGAGGTTGGGTAGGGGAATAATGGGGGGAAAATGATTGTAACTCAAAATCTGGCAGAAATGAATGATGTAAAACAGAAGTTAATAAAGTATTTGTTTAATAAAAATTTTTTAAAATAAAAAAAATAAAAAATAAAAAAATCAGTCCCTAAAAAAAAAAAAAAAAAAAAAAAAAAAATTACTACTTGAGAAGACTTTTTATTTGTAAAAAAGTGTAGTAGGGGCAGAGCCAACATGGTGGAGTAGAAACAGCACTACCACAGTGCTCCAGCCCACACCACTTCAAAATCATGTAAAATGGGACTCTGAACAAGCTCTGGAGCTCCAGCACCCACAGAACAACAAAGCAAAGCTAACCTCCCTCTGAGGACAGCCTGGCAGGGAGCAGCCAGCACAGTGCTCAGGGAGCCATGCCCAGGACCTTGTGAGTTGGAGGTTTTAGCCCAAGGGCAGCCAGACCAGCAGCCTGCTGGAGGGACCCCAGAACACTAGCAGCTGTGGCTTTTCCAGAATTATCAACACATAGATGCCATGGACAAAGTGAGAGGTTAGTGCCCTATGAACTTTGGGACCAATATTTGAGAACATGTCAGCTTCTTCCCCTGGACTGTAGGGAGATCAGGTGATCATTCGGGGCAGGGGGGTAATCACTCTTGCTTTAACCTCCCTGGATCTGGATCACAGTCTGGGGTAGAGCTCTTGGGGTGTGTGTCCAGCTTGCCAGAGAGTGTGGAGGCTTCACAGTGGCCACCCAACTAACACCTCCTGCAGTTGAGAAGACCCCAAAATTTGGGATGGAAGCTCCCCTGTCTGGTGGCAGAGTCCTACTGTGGCAACAAGCCCAAAAGTCAAGTAATTAAGTGGCAACATGCCTAGGCAAAGGAAACAAAATAAACAGAAAAATTCAACATTAGACTCCTATTTGGGGGGCAAAGAGGATCAAAGCATGGAACAGGAAGAGGACTGGGAGGTAAGAAATCCTGTACCAAAAGTCCCAAATGAAAATACAAGCTGGTTACAGGCCACAGAGGACCTTAAGAAGGATTTTAAAAAGTAAATAAGAGAAGTAGAGGAAAAATTGGGAAGAGAAATGAGAAGGATGCAGGAAATGTACAAAATGAGAGTCAACATCCTGACTGAGGAAAATAACATCTTAAAAAATAGACTACCTCAAGTGGCAAAAGAGGCTCAAAAAGGCAATGAGGAGAAGAATGCCTTAAAAAGCCAAATTTGCCAGATGGAAAAAGAATCTCAAAAGCTCACTGAGGAGATTCATTCCTTCAGAATTAGATTGGAGCAAATGGAAGCTAGTGACTTTATGAGAAATCAAGATGCTGTTAAACAGATCCAAGCAATTGAAAGAATAGACAGCAATGTGAAATATCTCATGGGAAAAACCACTGACCTGGAAATAGATCCAGGAGAGATAATTTAAAAATTATTGGATTATGTGAAAGCCATGATCTAGCCAAGTCTAAAGCCATTAAAGTCAAGTCTAAATGGGTACATGATCTAGGTATAAAGGATGATACTGTAAGCAATCTGGGAAAGCAAGGAATAGTTTACCTGACAGATTTGTGGAGAGGGAAAGACTTTAGGACCAAACAAGAATTAGAGAGCATTATAAAATGCAAAATGGATAATTTTGATTACATTCAATTGAAAAGATTCTGTACAAACAAAGCCAATGTAACCAAGATCAAGAGGGAGGTGGGAAATTGGGAAAGAATTTTTACAAGCTACGTCTCTGACAAAGGACTCTTTTCTAAAAGATCCAGAGAATTGAGTCAAATCTATAAGAATACAAGTCATTCCCCAATTGATAAATGATCAAAGCATATGAACAGGCAGTTTTCAGAGAAAGAAATTAAAGGTATCTATAAGCATATGGAGAAATGCTCTAAATCACTATTGATTAGAGAAATGCAAATCAAAACAACTCTGAGGTACCACGTCTCTCCAGTCGGATTGGCTAAGATGAGAAAACAAGAAAATGACAAATGCTGGAGAGGATGTCAGCAAATTGGAACACTAATGCATTGCTGGTGGAGTCGTGAACTTATCCAACCATTTTGGAGAGCAGTCTGGAATTATGCCCAAAGGGCTATAAATAATTTCATACCCTTTGACCCAGCAATACCACTTCTAGGGTTATATCCCAAAGAGATTATAGAAGAGGGAGGAAGACCCATATGTACAAAAATATTTATTGCAGCTCTTTTCATGTTTGCAAAGAATTGGAAATTAAAAGGTGCCCATCAATTGGGGAATGGCTAAACAAGTTGTGATATATGCATGTAATGGAATATTATTGTGCTATAAGAAATGAGGAGGAGACAGTTTTCATATTTACCTGGAGAGGTTTATATAAAGTGATGCTGAGTGAGAAGAGTAAAACCAGGAAAAATTTGTATACAATCACAGACACAACATATGTCTGATGACCAACTATGACAAACTGGACTCTTTTCAGCAATGCAGTGATATAAATCAATCCCGAAAGACTCATGAAGGAGAAAGATGCCCACATCCAGAGAAATAACTAGAAAGAAGTGAGCTTGAATTCCGATGGAAGAAAACTAATTGATCTTTTTCTTTTCATTGTTTGGTTTTATTTCTTCTTTACCATTTTTCATCCCATTTAGTACAATACGCCTTTGTAACTTGATTAATGTCTATTGTGAAAGTATTTGCAGATCCTATACTGGACTATATGCCATTGTGGGGGCTGGGGGGAGGGAGGGAAGGGAAATTTGAAACTCAAGGAAATCTTGTAAACTAAAAATGAACAAATAAATTTTTAAAAAGGATAGCCTTTCCAAAACAAAACAAACAAACAAAACAAAACAACAACAACAACAAAAAAAAAACAAAGAAAGAAGCTAGAAAGCATCCTTCAAGAAATTCTCAAGGAAAATTGCCCTGATGTTTTAGAGCCAGAGGGGTAAATAGAGGTTGAAAGAATCCACAGATTACCTCCTAAAAAAGATCCCAAAAAGAAAACTCCCAGGACAATTATAGCCAGGTTCCAGAATTCCCAGATCAAGGAGAAAATACTACAAGCAGCCAGGAAGAAAGAATTTCAATATTGTGGAAATACAATCAGAATAGCACAGGACCTGGCAGCTTCTACATTGAAGGACTGAAGGGCATGGAATATGATATTCCAGAGGACAAAAGAGCTGGGATTAAAACCAAGAATTCTCTACACAGAAAAATGGAGTATCTTGTTTCAGGGGAAAATATGGTCATTCATTGGAATAGAGGACTTTCAAGCACTCTTGAGGAAAAAAACAGAGTTGAATAGAAAATATGACATCCATACACAAGAAGCAAGAGATAATTGAGAAGTAAACAGGGAAAAGAAATCAAAAGGAACTTATCAAAGTTGAACTATTTACATTCCAGATGGAAAAACAATTACAGTGACTGATTAAACCTTTCTCAGTATGAAAATAATTGAAGAAGGGTATATGGGCATATGAATATAGATGTGAATGTGTGTATATATGTTTACAAGTATACACGGAGAGAGGGCACAGGTTGAATTTAGTGGGAAAGGATGATATTTAAGGGGTGAAGTTAAGAGGAGAGAGAGGAATTTGGCAAGAGGAGATGGGGAGAAACAGGGTAGGGTAAAGTATCTCATGTAGAAGAGGCAAGGGGAAGTAGTTGCAGGGGAGGGGAAGAACAGGAAGGCAAAAAGGAAAAACCATATTCTCATTGAATTTGGCTCAGGAAGAGAATGACATACATACTAAATGGGATATCTCACCCTGCAGGAGAGTAGGGGGAAGGGGGATGAGAGGGGGGATGATGGAGGGGAGGGCATGCTGGGGGGAGGGGAGGTTGGAGGCACCCACTTTTGAAGAGGGACAGGATCAAAGTAGGGAATGGACCAGGTGGGGGGTGGGATGGGTGGGAGGGAAATATAGTCAGTCTTTTACAATATATCTACTATGGTAATGTTTTGCATAGCTATACATGTACAACATATACTGAATTGCTTATATTCCCAGCATGAGTTTGTGACAAGGGATGAAGGGAATGGATCTGGGATTTGAACTTTTAAAATTAAATGTTTCATATATATATATATATATATATATATATATATATATATATATATATATATATATATATATACTATTATTAATAGTATTTTGCATGTAACTGGAAGATAAGACGTGCAGGCATTGGGTCACAGAGATTCACCTTGCCCTAATGGCAAAGTCGAGGGAGATATGGGAGAGAGCAGATTGGATGAGGGGATATCCTGTGGGACTACTATTCTGGGGTGGTGGGTATGGGAAAAATGGGGAAAAATTGTAACTCAAAATCTGGCAGAAATGAATGATGTAAACCAGAAGTTAATAAAGCATTTGGAAAAAAAAAAGGTTAAAAAAAAGTGTAGTAAATGGTAGTACACTAGTAATGCTTCACAAAGAGTATTAACTTTCCAAATGTTTATCCAACATTTTTAAATGGCATTTTATCAATTCTAATAGAAGCATATAAAGACATTAAAGCTTTCTATATAAGAAAGTAAACAAAAACAGCATTTTGAAGCAAAGGAAAAGTTAAATATTGGAAATTAGTTAACTTAGAATAAAGATAAGTCAAATGATATAGTTCTAGTTTGGGACAATGCTTTCCATTCACCTATTCATCTATAGTCCTTCCTCCTGATGGAATTATTGGGAAAGGTATAACTTTTATTCACTGTGGATGATTGAATTGAACAAAAGATATGGTTGGAGCAGCTGTGAGATCATTTACCATCAGTTTTTTTTCATGGTCTTCATTTCACATCTGGTGCAATGGATCACTCAGAGCTCAGGGGTTCGAATAAATAATTTCTTTAATAAAAATAAATGCAAGAAGTATTAGATAAAAGCAATCCCAAGGAGATGCAAAGCAATCTAGGAATTAAAAAGTAAGTGAGAGCCAGCAGAAAAGAGATGAAAAATAGTTAGAAAACATGCCTTTTGTGATCTGAGAAGACCCATGTCAGAATATAGAACTATCTTTATACACTCCTTGGCCTAAAGTCCCAATTCTGGGTCCCACATCAATCTGCTTGGGAATAGGGTTTACTCAAACTATCCAGGACAGCTCCACAGCATCTTGTCTAGTAAGAGCTTATGTTTGTGTGTGAATGTGGGAGTTAACTCAAACCTCCTCAGTTTCACTGGTGTCTTGACCCATGGCATTTGAAATTAAACTATATAGACATAGGCATAAACTCATATAATAGCTAACATGTATACTGTTTTCCATGGTTTACAAAGTTCTTTGCATATCTGGTTTGATAAGCATAACAACCCTGTGTTGTGGATGCTATTATCGTTCTATTGTGCAGATGAGGGAACTGAGTCTAAAAGAGATGAATTGACTTACAGAGAGTCATACAGCTATAAGTGTAAAATCTAGGATTTGAACTCATCTTTTTTGACTTAAAGCCCAATACTCTTTCTAGTTCATCGGTTTCCTTCATATTTTAATGGAAAAATAAATGCAACGTTTTTAGAATTCATATTGTACATTTTTGTTCATGTCATGTTTTATACTTTTGTACTTCCTAGAACTGTGAAAACATTTGCCAAAGACAGGGGCTATCCATGGTTCTGAATTTACCAAAGCAGCAAAACTGCCGTCTAGTACTGAGTAACTGCAAATCAACTGCCAACTCACTGATTATAGGGCCACTGCAATGAAGTCTGTAAATTACAGCTGTAATATATCCTCAGTTGACAGTGATACCTAGAAAGACTAGAAATATATATTATTCCTTACTGGTTATCTTGTTGTTAGCCACCTCTGAATGAAAATGTTTTTTGTTGTTGTTTGGCATTAATAAATTTTTCCATACACACTTGCTCAGGAAACACATTGCAGTATATAGTGGAATAACTTCTTATCATTTCCCAGTATCACAAATAGATGTGTCAGTGTTTGCATGTCTGTTTTTTAACTCCCCAAGACCATGGATACTGGTTTGGTTTACATTATTATTGAGAGTGGATTTTTTTTCTTCAGAATCCTATTGGGCTACAGGTAGATTTGACATTATAATGAATTTGATGATAGGATAAGCTTGTCAATATATTGGCTAATAAAGGCTATTTTTTAATATAGGTTCATGACTCAGTTTCAAAGTCATGAAGGCCTACCCACACTTTCCATCAGTCCGTTTAAAAAAAGGAGCTACACCTGCTCATTCACTTTGACTTCTGATAATTCTCTCCTCTATCACACACATTTTTCTCTTCAATGGAATTATTGCTCTTTTTATCTTCAGAATATTAAATACTTCATGGATTGTTATGTCTCTACAATTTTGATAAGTGGTATCCTACCTATCCATCTCAGAAAATTTTGAATCGGCTTGGAGTTTTTCTTAAGTTCTAAGTTGTGTATAAGCTATGCTTATATTTCTTCCTATCACAAATTCTAAGTGTGTGGTTACTCCTTCCCCTATTCAAAATTCCCATTACTATGACAGATGATGTGGAGGTAGTTGAACAATTAATTGGATATATGCAGTGAGAGTTTGAAGTGTACAATAACAGACATTGACTTTTTTATTAAATATCAACTGCATTCAAGGAATTGTGTTAGACAATGGGTTTACAAATACAAAAAAGGAAGCAATTCTGGCTCTTTACACACACTCACACATACACACACATACATATATACATACATATATGTATATACATATATATACACATATATGTTATTACAAACAAAATAAATACAAAACACAATTTTAAATAGTTAAATTAAAGGTGGTTATTGAGGAGGGCACCAACAATTAGAAGATAGAGTCAATTGTTTTCCTTTTTGGTTAATTGGTTTGTTTTAAATCTAATTATCACTTTTCTCCCTTTTCCTTCTTTTTTTCCCCTCCCCTCACTCCAATTACAAAATAACAAATTACTGGGATAATATAAGGAATGATAATTAAATGCCTTTTTTAATTTAAGGTTGTTTCATTTTTAGACTACAGATAAGATGAAATACATTCTAAACAAGTGCCTATTTTGGGATTAAACATGAGATACCCATATCATCTTTTCATATTAAAAGAGTGGGACGTCCATTTTTAAAAGATACATTTTTTCACATGATAGTTAACACTAGCAAAATTGTCATGGCAAATTTCTTCAAAGAACTAGAAAAATGATTCCTGCTGAGAAGTGTTGATTGTATGCTACCTATAGTGATTCATTTTACAAATATGTAATATATGTTTATATTCATGTATATATAGATATGTGTGTATACATACATACACATGTATGTCAGTATAGGAAAGTAAATATATTAGCCATACAAAAAAAGACCAATGTGCGAGATCAAATGAGATATTAAATGCTAAGTCCTTTGCAAAAGTTATATATGTATATGAGAATTATTCATGATGATGACTATGATGATGATATTGATGATGTTTAAGTGGAGGAGGAAGTAGAAGCAGAGGAGAAAGATGGCCTTTAGTATTAAACCCAGAATTCTTTTACTATAATTCAAGGCCTTCCATAATATAATTCAGCTTCACCAGCCTGAACTTGTCACCCCTTTCTTCACAACATTAACCTTTATATTCCTTGTTAGTTCTAACTTCTAGTTGTTATTTGCATTATCATTTCAAAATTCTTGTATTTGATCTCATGATTTATGCCTGCAATCCCCCCCTCCAATTCTCTCTACCTGTTCAAATCCTAATACTTCAAAGTCCTAACAATACTCCAGGCCTTAATTTTATCATGGACCCTTATGTCTTTTTTAATGTCAACTTTGATTGTTCCTCTTCCAAAATACACATAAAAAATTTTGTCACTTGATTTTCAACACTGGTTGTATTATATAATTATCTAAAACCAAATTGTTTCATGCATTTATCTCCCTCAAAAAATTAAACTTTTGATGACAAGTGCTGTATTTTGTATACTCTTCGAGTTACATAGCACAGCTTAGAACACAGTTTATTTAAATAAGAAATATTTTTATATATACTTCAGAGACACTTTCTTTTAAATTAGCTTCAGAGTAGTAAGTGTGACCTTTAAAATTTAATTTTAAGTTTGGCTTGTTGGAAATAGAATTCCATCAAAATATGAAATGAAGCTATCCCATATGGGACAGTTCCCCCACCCCCAATCAACCCATTTTTAATTTGTTTGCCTTCTCTTGTACATTTGCATGACTTTGGGGGATGTCATGATTCAGCATTAATTATACTAACCAATACAGTGATATAGCCATGCTCTCTGATGAGAAACCACTGAAGTTCATTGTCCCCCAAACCACCCCAAATCCAACTATCTTCAAGAAGCAAGGTGTCCTAGTCAAAAAAGCCTACTTCCTGGAGTCAGAATCTAACATCTAATTACTAGAAATCATGTTGTATAAATGATTTAGTGTCAGAGTGCTTCTGTTTAGCCCTTTTTCCTGTCATTGCTTACTATCTATGTGTATCTATGTGACTATGAGAAAATAATTTAACCACTCTAATCTTTAGGTTTCTGATGTGTGAAATAAAGGGGGTAGACTAGAGTTCTTCTAATATCCCTTACAACTCTTAATTTGTAATACTAGTCCTGTAAGAATTTTCTGCCTGTAAAATTCCTATAATTGTATAATTTTGTAATAGTTGTTATCATGGTTGTTGTTGTTGTTTAGTCATTTGGTCATGTCTGATTCTTTGTGACTCCATGGACCATAGCACTCTAGGCCCTTCCATATCCCACCATCACTCAAAGTCTAAGTTTGTGTTCATTGTTTCTATTATGTTATCTACCCATCTCATCCCCTTTTCCCTTTCTCTGAAATCTTTCTCAATATCATAATTTTAACTGTTTTAAATATTTTATTTATAATAAATGAGGGTCTTTTCTAATGAATCCTGTCTTCTTGTTATGTGACTAAAGTTTTGAACTTCATCTTCAATACTTTCCTTCTAGTTAATGCCCTGACTTAATTTCTTTAAGCATTTCCTGATTTGATCTCCCTCCTATTCAAGGTACTCTTCAAAGTGTTCTCTAGCACCAAAATTTGAAAGTATCAATTCTGCATTGCTCAGCTTTCCTTATATTCCAATTTTCACAGATAATAATGGGTTAAATCAACTCCAAGTAGTTTTTAACTGGACCAATACTATTGAAGTACTTTTATGCCTTGACCATCTTCTGTTTGACAAAAATGTAATTCTATTAAAGATAGACAACTACCAGTTAGTGCAAGTAATATATAGGTAAACAAGTTTATATTTCTTTCCATAGAATTTGACCAGACCTCACAATGATTTGCGGGGCAATCTCCAGAATCCTGAAGTTGAAGTTTTATGCAGACAAAATTTTAATACATGTAGACATACACCGCAATAAATAGAAGAATTCTATACTCCTGACAGTTTTGGGGGCCCAAATATATGACATGCTAATATCCATTGCTGCTCTCAGTTATCTAAGAGTGACATGGTGAATTTGTGAAATCGCTGAAAGCATTCTTCCTCCTATACTATTGTACATGGAAGTAAACTACACAAATGTAGTCAACAGCCTAGTCAGGGCATTGATACATATTTTATAAAGTTTCTCCATCTGCCTCATTTCTGCAATTTTGTATGTTTCTAAAATGACACATTGCAGCATCATCTTGTTTGTAGAGCATCATTGATTCAAGAGGACAATGGCAATGAATGTTTCACCATATCTGTAGGTTGGTTCTGCTATACCAACTCCTATTTTGTAACATGAATGGTTACCTAGATGTTTTACTTCTATATTCAAAGATAGAAAGTATGTTTGTTAGGAATCAATGAAGAGAAAAAAGTATAAGCTATCAGACTATCAATAACCATATAAAAGAAAGCTTCAAATCACTATTAGTAAGAGAAATATAAATTAAAACTTTTAGTTTCATCTCAAAACCATCCCATTATCAAAGAAGTAAAAAATATGAAAATGATCAGTTTTCTAGGGGCTTGGGGAGGATAGGCACATTAAATACATTCTTGTTGAAGCTATGAGCTTCTAAAATCGCTCTAGAAAGCAGTTGTACTTTGTCCATAAAGTTACTAAACTGTACATGCCTCTTGAATAATCAAACAAGGTACCCTTGAACCAACCAACCATGTACCTGGGGAACTAAACATTTTAAAAACTATTTTTATTGAGGGAGTGGGTACTGAAGAAAAAAGGCTTTGTCCTCTCACTTAATTTGTATAGGAAACTCCAGTTGTATAGAAACTCCTGCCAATGGATCTCAGCAACTTTTCTGAAAACTAAAGTTTTAGAATCTTGCCTGGGAGTACTGAGAGTTTAAATGATTTGCTTAGAGTTATACAGCTAGTAGTTGTTGGAGGCTGGAAGTAATTTCTGATTGTAAGGCTGCATTTCTATCTCCAGGCTGCTACTCATGGACACAGCATCATAGTCTAACAATGAGGAAAAACTATGTGGCTTCCTACATACCAAATTCTTATGGTCAATAAACTTATCGCTAGTTTACTGGGGGCAAGGACTATGTAAAATCAGACCCACTTACCCTTTTATTATCATCAGTAATAGTACTGAAGATGGGGGCCAATTTGAGATAACCACTATTGAGTCAGAATTTCTGTTGCCCTCAGAATTTCCATGTGCTATGAAGAGTTGGCCGACTAGGATTCTAAGTGCTACCAAATAAAAAATATGCCCAACACTATTTTACTATACTAAATAGCTAAATGAAAAATAAAAATGAGAAATTCCAGTGTTACTTTAAATAAGAAACCATACAAATATTAAATTTATCTTATAAAATGTAGATATATTAAGCATCTAATGAGCTTACTACAAAATGAAGCAGGAGTCTCTTATTTTCTTAGGATCTTATCTTTGTTGCCATGTGTCTCTTTACAACTTTACTGAATTTACTTAATAGAAAAAGGAGATCTATTATGATAGACTTGTCACTGTGAAGGTGGTTTCTGGTTGTCAGGCAGTTAGTGACTATATTCTGTGCTACAACAGGAGGATAAGAGCAATATAATCACACAAGGCTCAAAATGCAATCATAAAGTGTAAAGGAGGTATTAAGGAACTTTCCTGCAATCCTACAAAAATGTATGAATAAAGTCCTGAATCAACTTGAAGAGATTATAGATGCTGTACATTGGACACATGAAAATGATACAGAGGGGGGCGGAGGCAAGATGGCGGAGTAGAAACAGCTCTTCCAAGCCTCTCTGCCCCCAGATTCCCCACAAACTATGTAAAAAAGGACTGTGAACAACTTCTGGAGCCCCAGCACCCACAGAACGACACAGAGAAGCTAACTTCCCGCTGAGGACAGCCCAGCAGCCCTGCAGGAAGGACCAGCGCCACGGTCTGGGAGCCAGCAGTGCGCAGAGCGCAGAGCGCAGGAGCCGAGCCGAGCCGAGCAGAGCCGAGCCCAGGTCCGCGTGAGCCGAGGTTTTAGCCCCAGGGCGGCAGGGCCAGCAGCCAGCTGGAGGAACCCCAGAACACCAGGAGCTGTGGCGATTGCAGAATTATCAACATAGACATGCCTAGGACAAAGTAAGAGGTTAGTGTCCTATGGACTTTAGGACCTGTATTTGGGGAATGTGTCAGCTCCCTCCCCTGGGGGCTAGAAGCCACTGAGGAGACACGCCATTTTGTAGTTTTCAGAGGCAGCTCCGGCTCCCAGCCTACAAATCGTGGGGAGATCCAGCGATCAGTCTTGGGGGGTAATCGCTCTTGCTTTAACCTCCCTGGATCTGGATTGTGATCTAGGGTGGAAGTTGTGGGTGGGTTTACAGCTTGCCAGAAACGGAAGTTGCCCCCCACAAGTTCGGGACGAAAATTCCTCTATCTGGCCTTAAAGCCATAGTGTGGCAACAAGCCCAAAAGTCAAGTAATTAAGTGGCAACATACCAAGGCAAAGGAAACAGAAAAATGCAACCCTAGACTCCTATTTTGGGGGCATAGAGCAGGAAAAGGACTGTGAGGTCAGAAGTCCTGCTCCAAAAGCCCCAGGGAAAACATGAGCGGGTTGCAGGCCATAGAGGACCTTAAGAAGGACTTTAAAAATCAAATAAGAGAAGTGGAGGAAAAATTAGAAAGAGAAATGAGAAGGATGCAGGAAAAGTATGAAATGAGGGTCAACAGCCTGACTGAGGAAAACAACACCTTAAAAAATAGACTAGCTCAAATGGCAAAGGAGGCCCAAAAGGGCAATGAGGAGAAGAATGCCTTAAAAAGTCGAATTTGCCAGATGGAAAAAGAATCTCAAAAGTTCACTGAGGAGATTCATTCCCTCAGAGTTAGACTGGAGCAAATGGAAGCTAGTGACTTTATGAGAAATCAAGATGCTGTTAAGCAGATCCAAACAAACAAAAGATTAGAAGGCAATGTGAAATATCTCATGGGAAAAACCACTGACCTGGAGAATAGATCCAAGAGAGACAATTTAAAAATTATTGGACTACCTGAAAGCCATGATCAAGGAAAGAAACTAGAAATCACCCTTCAAGAAATTCTCAAGGAAAACTGCCCTGATGTTTTAGATCCAGAGGGCAAAATAGAGGTTGAAAGAATCCACAGATCACCTCCTGAAAAAGATCCCAAAAAGAAAACTCCCAGAAATATTATGGCCAGGTTCCAGAATCCCCAGATCAAGGAGAAAATACTTCAAGCAGCCAGGAAGAAACAATTTCAATATTGTGGAAACACAATCAGAATAGCCCAGGACCTGGCAGCTTCTACACTGAGGGATTGAAGGGCATGGAATATGACATTCCAGAGGGCAAAAGAGCTGGGACTGAACCCAAGGGTCACCTACCCAGCAAAACTGAGTATTTTGTTTCAGGGGAAAATATGGTCATTCAGTGGAATAGAGGACTTTCAAGCATTCTTGAGGAAAAAACCAGAATTGAATAGAAAATTTGACACCCAGACACAAGAAGGAAGAGATGCCTGAGAAGGAAATCAGGGAAAAGAAATCAAAAGGAACTTATCAAAGTTGAACTATTTACATTCTTATATGGAAAAGCAATAACTGTGACTGATGATATCTTTCTCACTATGAAAATAATGGAAGAAGGGGGTGTGGTCATATGAATACATATGTGAATGTGTGTGTATATGGTTACAGTCATATATGGATAGAGGGCATAGGTTGAATTTGTTGGGAAGGGAGAATACTCAAGGGATGAAATTATGAGGTGAGAGAGGAAAGTGGCAAGAGGAGATGGGGAGAGACAGGGTAGGGTAAACTATCCCATGTAGAAGAAGCAAGGGGAAGTGGTTGAAAAGGAGGGGGAGAATAAGGAAGGCTAAAAAGGCAAAACCACATTCACATTGAATTTGGTTCAGGGAGAAAATGACATACATACTAAATGGGATATCTCAACCTGCAGCAGGATAGGGGGAAGGGGGATGAGAGGAGGGATGATGGATGGGAGGGCATCCTTGGGGTGAGGGGAGGTTGGAAGTACCCACTATAGAAGAGGGACAGGATCATGTAGGGAATGGACCAGGTGGGGGGTGGGATGAGTGGGAGGGAATTATAAGCAGCCTTGTACAATATATCTACTATGATAATGTCTTGCATAGCTAGACATGTACAACATATACTGAATTACTTATCTCCCAAGAAGGAATGGGTGACAAGGGAGGAAGGAAATGGATCTGAAATTCGAGGTCGTAACATTAAATGTTTCAAATATATATAAATACTATTATTAATACTCTTTCGCTTGTAATAGGGAGATAAGATGTGCAGGCATTGGGACACAAAGATTCACCTTCCTCTAATGGAAAAGTCGATGGGGGTATGGGAGAAGGTATGGGAGAGAGCAGATTGGAGGAAGTGCTATCTTGTGGGACTACTATTCTGGGAGGTTGGGTAGGGGAATAATGGGGGGAAAATGATTGTAACTCAAAATCTGGCAGAAATGAATGATGTAAAACAGAAGTTAATAAAGCATTTGTTTAATTGACCAATAAAAAAAAAAAAAGAAATGTGATACTCGGTTTAACAGGAACATCTGAGATCATTCTTCCCTCTTTTTTCTGTTGCTACTTTTTTGTTATTTAATAAAGATATTATTGAACTATTGAAAAAAAAAAGAAAATGATACAAAAAACAATCTTATGATTGGCTGGGTGAATCATCGTTTCAATTAAGCACAAAAAGCAGCAAAAAAAGTGAGAAATTCATCAGTTGCACAATGAGGAATTTAGTTAAGGAGATGGAGACAGAAATAAAGGGAAAAACAACATACCCCTGACAAAGAATCACTCTTTTTTTTTAAGCAATTGGGGTTAAGTAACTTGCTCAAGGTTACCCAGCTAGCCATTATTTGTGTGTGGGTGCTCATTTTCTAAGGCCAGCGCTCTTACTCACTGCACCACCTAGCCGCCCCCAAAGAATCACTCTTATGGGGGAAGATGATGGAAGAAGGCGGGGTGGAGAAGATTTTAGTTTCTCTTTCCCATTGCTCATATTGGTCATTTCATGATCTTTACTGAAAATAATTTATCCATTCAAGAGCAGAGAAGCAAACCAAGGGCAAACTTTTATTTAGAAATCATTAGGAAATGGTGTCAGAGAGAATATACCCTTGTATTAGGAAAAGGAACTGGCCATGGATTCTTGAAAGAAACAGGCTCTGGGGGCAAGCCCAAGTATCCTGATCTTGAACAGCAGAACTGAAAGTGATCAGAATGAAGGAACTGCAAAGAGAGAAAGATTTTTGAGTACCAAGAGTTACCTTTTGTTGCACATGAATCCTACCATGTACCTCAATTCCATTTTACCATAAGTTTGAACCCATCCTTCTGAGGGTAATATATTTTCTTAAAGTAAGTGCTCATTCAAGTGCCAAAGTACAGTAAATAGGACCTATTTCAGATCCTCTTCTTCTATGTCCAAACTCAGTTTTTCAGCCATTCCTCAACTGATGTGCATCCCTTTAGCTTCTGGTTTTTGACACCACAAAAAGAGGTGCCATACATATTTTTATTCCTATAGGACCTTTGCCTATTTCTTTGATATTCTAGTAGTAAAGGTCTAGTAGTGGTACATCTGTGATAAATGGCATACAATTCTGTACTTTAAAAATGGCTCTATAGAATGGTTGTATCCATTCACAGGTTCATCAACAGTGCATTGATGCTACTGTTTTCCACAACCTCTGCAATATTTATCATTTTCCCTTTGTTATCCTTGTCCATCTGATGGGTGTGAGATGAAATTTAAGAATTACATTAATCTGAATTTGTCTAATTAGCAATGATTTGAATCACTTTTTTCATAAGTTTATTGACAGCCCAGTGTGTTCTTCTGTTGAGAATTGCCTGTTCTTATCCAGAGATCATTTATCAATTGGGGAATGGCTCTTGTTCCTAAAATTTGAATCAGTCTTCTATATACCTTGGAAATGAGATCTCTGTTGGATAAATTTGCTACGATTTTTTGCCAGTTGTTTCCTTTAAAATTTAGCTTTATTTGATTTGTTCACACACAACTTTTGTAATTTTATGTAGTCAAATTATATATTTTATCTTCCCTGATTCTCTCTGCTCCTTCATTAATCATGAACTTTTTTCTTACTATAGTTGTGATAGGTAATCTTTTCCATAATTTTCTAAGTGTTTATGATATATAGGTCATGTATCCATTTGTAGCTTATTTTATTATAACATATAAGGTAGTGCTCTAAATCTAATTTCTTCTATAAGAAATTATCTGTCCATTTTTCTCAAAATTTTTTGTCAAATAGTGAGTCCCTATCCTAATAGCTAGGGTTTTTGTTTTTATTAAATACTATGGTCCTAATTACATTTACTCTTGAATATAAAGAATCTTGGGTGGTTTTTGAACCGATTCTAAGATAGAGACAAAGCTTTAGAATGAATGCTTACCTTTTGCTTCTTAAAAGGTTGCTAGCTTAGGAGGAGATTGTGTAAAGGAAGAAAGAACCATGTGCTAAGTACTAAATATTATATTTTTCCAGGTGGGTGATGCAGGAGTATTCTGGGAAGAGATGGATTATCTCAGGGAAAAGTAGTTTTTTGTGCTTCAATTCGAAGCCACAAAATCAATCCGAGAGAGACAGACAGACAGACAGAGGGACAGAGACAGAGACAGACAGACAGACACACACAGAATCAAAGAAAGAGAGAGACAAAGACAGAGACAGAGAGATTATCTAGAAATGATTAGAGGAAGAAGAGATGGTTGATTTTGCTGAATGATTCTCTCCTGAGGAGTTCTAGCATAGGTGCCGGAGGGTTTAAACATGGTAGAGCATTTGGATAATGATCAATAAAGTAATAAGAAACAGATGCTACACTGTAGTGGCAGTATGCCTTTGACCACCTGAAGAGAATGAAGATTTAAATAAGGAGGTCAGGAAACACATCACCACTCAGAAGAGGCATAGTATTTTAACAATGAGAGACTTAAACTACCTGGATATCTAGTGGGTTGCTCTCTTTTTTACAAAAAAGAGTCATTAATGAATTTATTATTTGCTTTAATGATAATTTCATCCTCCAAAAAGATAGAGAACACAAAAATGGAGACTGTTTTCCTGGACAAGATCCTGAAAAAATTCAGCCAAAAAATAACAAAACAAAACAAAGCAAACAAACAACATGAGCAGATGCTTGTACACAAATGCACAAAGGCTAGGTAATAAATTAAAAGAGAAATCTTAATACAAAAGAGTAAATTCAATCTCATAGAGACTTGGTAGAATGAAACACTTGACTACATTAAGGCTCTGGACTGATATTCCTTATTCAAAAGGAAGATTCCTGTAAAGATCAGGGTTGGGGAGCATGGTGGCATTGACATTCCAAGATGTTTCTGGAAAGATGGATGAGTGAGTGATCAGACCTAAGCTTAGTTTCCTTTCATCACTTCAAAACGCCAAGTAATGTACCACAGTAATACAGCTAAAACAAAGAAGAGGGAAATGGTAAGATACCATCACAAGAAAAACCTGAGAGGGAAAAAAAAGTTAAATGAAGGAATGAAGGAATGAAGGAATGAAGGAATGAATGAATGAATGAATGAATGAATGAATGAATGAAAAGCCCTAATGTATTTAACCCTCCACAATCTCCTATCCCAATGTCTCACTGTGTGATGTAGAGTTAACTCCAGATTCTCAAAGGATATGTGTGGATTCAGTTTCTATAATAGTGAAGAGACTAAATATGGTTCCTTGAATATACTGTATTTCTTTCTGAGGGTCAGTCAAATTAATTACTATTGAGGCTCTTTAAAAAAAGTTACAGCTAAGTAAAGCAAATTAAAATGGTCCATGTCTGACCATCTATGCTTCATTCAACATCCTTATTTTGTTGCATATCCCTCTGTAGAGAGTCAGTCAAAATGCATTTTTAAGTGCCTGCTGTGTGCCAGGTACTATACTGAATGCTGGAGATACAACAACAAAAAAAAGCAAAAAAGACAGTCATTGACCTCAAGGAGCTCATACACAAATGAGAGAACCAAAATGAAACAATGTGTACAAAGAAGATATACACAGGATAAATCGGATATAATCTATAGAGGGAAGTGATTAACATTAGAGGAGACTGGAAAAAGCTTACTGTAAAAGGTTTGATCTTTGCCAAGACTTGAAGGAAGCCACGTTAGCCAAGAGGCAGAGATGAGGAGGGAGAAGTTTCCAGGCATGGGAGGCAATCAGAAAAAATGCCTAGACTTGGAGGGAGAGAGTATCTTGTATGAGGATAGCAAGAAAGTCAAGTGTCACTGGATAAACGGTTAAGTTGGAGGAAGTGATGTGTAAGAAGATTGGAAGGGTAGGATAGTGGCCAGGTTATGAAGAACTTTGAATACTAAACAGAGTTTAATATACATCATGTATATTACATTATATATGTCTGTAAGGCTCTGAATGGATATGTATATATGCATATATAAATACATACATACAAACACATATATACATGCATACATACATTTATACAAACACACATATATATCTTTGCATTTCTATGTATATACAGAGAGAGAGAGAGAGACAGAGACAGAGAGAGAGAGAGAAAACACATGAGAGAGATACACACACACACATATATAACAGGGTTTTATATTTCACCCTGGAGGTGATGGGGGATCCTGAAGTTTGCTGAACAGAAGGATGAGAATTCCATATTCCAGTCTCCTCTAGACAGACTTGCCTTTTAAGAAAATCAATCTGGCACCTGAGTAGATGATAAAGTGGAGTAGGGGAGGGGGATTTAAATCAGGGAGACCAACCAATTGACTCTTGAAATAATCCCATTGTGAGGTAATTGGGACCTGCGGGACTGTGGCAGTGACACAAGGAAAGAAAGAGCATACGCAAGAAATATTATGAAAATAAAATAAATATGTTTATGACCCCAGATTGGATAGATAGAGATAATGAAGCCTCAGGAATGACACACAAACTGTGAGCCTGGGAACTGGGAGGATAAGGGCGTTTTTGAATAATTAGAAAATTAGGAAAAGGAGGGAGGTTTGAAGAAAGATACCGAATTCTATTTTAGACATGTTCCATTTAGGATAGCTAAAGGACACCCAATTTGAACTGTCAAATAGACAGTTAGAATTGTAAAAGAAATATGTTTTCTATTGGTCCTTTCAAGAAATGATAGTCCATCCTTCTGAAGTCTTTCAAAATTTATTCCATTATATTAATATCCTTCACATGGTTATTGTGAGGATCAAATGAGATAGTATATATGAAACGTTTTACAAATCTAAAAGCTATAATTGTTGTCTATTAACTAGGAAAGTAGATAGTGATATTAAATAATCATTTAATGAGTGCAGCTGTCTGCTTATAGGAAGAGACCTTTGCAAATCTAAGTGGGCTGTCTGGACCTCCACAGTCAAGATCAAACCCAATGTGTAGCTAGAGGATCTAGAGGAAGCTATCACATCCCTGGTAATAACCTGGTTAGTGTGACAATCTATGATGAAAAGTTGTTTGGGCATGGCAGAAGAGGATCTGGAACAGGTTCTACTTGCTGTATTCTGCCACCTGAATGAACACTTACTTTAAGAAATTGATGAGAGGAGGTAGTTGGAGGAAGATAACAAGGCTGAGGGGTGGCTAGGCACTGCAGTAAATAGAGCACCGGCCCTGAAGTCAGGAGAACCTGAGTTGAAATCCGGCCTTAGACACTTAACACAAAACTAGCCAAGTGACCTTGGGTAAGTCACTTAACCCCAATCGTCCCCCAAAAAGGAAAAAAAAAGACAACAAGGCTGGAAAGTATTAGTAAATCATATACAGAAGGTGGTAGAAAGTGGCATTATGAGAGATGAACAGGGGGTAGATGAAAAGATAAGGGGAATGGCATTTAAAACAAAAGGACCCCTCAGATCACCAGGTGTATCCAAGTTTACACAGTTCTTGGTATACAGTAAATGTTTAATAAATGCTTGATATCTATTACCTATCACTCTATCAATCACTTTATTAGAGCACCTAAGATACTTCTTATGTACTGATGAATCTTTTATCTCCTCAATGATTACTCTCATGAGATGAGTTCTCAAAGACACCACCTTGTAGATGATTGCAACTGATTTGTTAATAATGTTGTATAGTATGAGAAGGGCAAGAAATTCTGCAAGGAATTTGATAAGACCCTCCAAACTAAATAAGCATTTACTCATGACTTGAATTTAAAGAAGGACTTAGGAGAAAACAATGACAATTTATGTTGGAAAACATGGTTTAGGAGTAAGAAATGAGAGATGCAAAAGGTATGTAGATTATGCAGAAAACTTATGCCCATATATTATTAAAACATTTTTTTCAAGATGACAGTCAAGAGGCATTGAAAGTGGCAAATACCAAATAACATCACAAAAATGAAATTGATTATATTCAAACAACGAAAAAATATCTGGTTGCCAATGTGAGTCATTTTTAATCAACTGTCTGTGTACAGCCAGAGCACTGACTTGTTAATGCAAAGATCAAAATAAAAACCAAGTTAGAGGGAAGAATTAAAAAGAGAAGATATGACATCTCATTGAGGTAACTCTAACCTGACCTACTTAGTCAAGCTGTTGATACTGAAAAATAGAAATGGCATAAGAGAACACAGATTAATAAAAAGTATTAATATTTCTTAAGGAAGTTTCAGCACTATAAATTCATCATGTAAACAAATCAAGTCAACAAGCATGTATTAAGTGCTTACTCTGTGGCAGGTACTGTGCTAAGCTCCATGAAATAAAAGACAAAAACATAATCTCTGCCTCCATACTCTAATGGTGGGGGTGGGGAAGGTGGGGGGTGGTGCGTTGCACCATACAAACTACTGTGTACATGCAAGGATATTTATAGGGAAAAGGGAATGTAACCAGAGGAGAGACAGTAGAAATATGGGGAAAATCTAATATAGAAAGTGACATTCAGACTGTATCTTGATGGAATCTAGGGAAACCAGATAAGGAGGGAGAGTATTCCAGGCATGAGGCACAAGCAGTAAAAAGAAATGCATAGACTCTGGGGATTGAGTATTATGTGTAAAGAATATCAAGAAAGCCAGTATCATGGATTTTAGAGTACACAAGGAGGAATAATTGGAGAAAGATTGGAAAGGCATGAAGGGCCCAAACAGCAGATCTGAGTATAGTCACAACAAAAATACTAAGAGGCTTTAGAAATTTCCTCAACCAGCAAACACATGACATACTTATTAATCAGAGAGGTATGTCAGTCAATGAATTAAATTCAATAAGACAAAAAAAATTTAAGAAAACAATGTTTAGGGAAACTCAGGCCCTAGAAGACTTGTTGATAACTTAAACATAGAAGGAAGGTTAGCAAATAAGTCCAGATGGGTTCAATACTAGTGATACTAAGTAATATCACTTTGTTTCCTTCATTTACCTTTTGTTCTTCCTCAAATTAATTTGCATGCCAAACCAGAAAGGATTTCAGTGTATATTGTAGGAGAGGGAGAATGGACTAAGGAAAAAAACAACAGCAACAAAACAAAACAAAAACAAAAACAAAAAAACAACCAAAAACCCCCTGCATATGCAAAGCCATCCATTCTTTCACAATTTCCTCCCTCTCTTTTTTCTTCTTATAGCTTTACAGTATGGTTTCAGATCTCATCATTCAACCTCAATTGCTCTCTCCTAAGTTACTAATGATCACTTAATTGCTAAATGTAATGGCTCTTTCTCAGTCTTAATCCTTTTTGATCTCTATTATTTCAAATGAAATAATATTTGTGAAACACTTAGCACAGTACTTGGCACATAGTAGATGCTTACTACATTCCTGTAATCCCCCCTCCCTTCTCTATAGCCATACACGACCAATCACCCTCTTCTCTTTTATTGGAGTTTGGAAAACTGCGGTCTGCTTGCCTAATATGGGCCTCTTTTTTCTCTCTCTAACTCACTTAAGCTATAATTTTCTTTAAATTTTAAAATAAAGTTATTGTATTTAAAAATGTTAAAATAATTACAAAAAAATAGGCAGTGGATTTATAGACTTGACTGTACAGCTATCTATAGTTTGCCAGCACCATTTTTTAGTCTCTTGCCTCTGGAGAGATGCAACCCAGTCTTGGTCACTTGGTCATTCTTCCCTATCTGATCTTCACAGTCTCCTTGGATGAAGATCTTCATCTAGGTCATGCCCACTAATCAGGTGTATCCCAAATGACTGTGTCCTGGACCCTCTTCTCTTCTCTCTCTATTGTTAATCTCATTGACTCCCATAAATTCAATGATCATCTCCGTGTTGATAATACTCAAATCTACTTATCTAGCTAACCTTTCTGCTAACCTTTGGTCTTACCTCTTTGACTGCATATTAAACATCTCAAACGTGATGTCTTGTAGACATATTCAACTGAACATATCAAAAACTCAATTCTTCTTTCCTTTGCTATTGATATCTAGGTTATGCCCATTCTCCCAGTTACCGAGTCTCAAATGCAAGGGTAATCTTCCACTCTATGTCATCTTTCACCTCCATTTCTAATCTTTTATCATGACATTCATTTTTGTAAATCTCATTAATGTACCCCTTCTTCTCTGACACTACCAGCACCTCATCCCTCCACACCTGGACTATTGTAACAGAATGTTGGTTAGTCTCTATGCCACAAGTTTCTCCCCATTCCAGTCTGTCCTGCACTCAGTTGTCCAAGTGATCTTCCTAATATGCAAGTCTCACTACGGCATTCCCTTATTGAGTAAATTCCAGTCTTTATCCCCTCCAGGATCAAATATGAAGTCCCCTGCTTGACTTTAAAAGACTTTAATGGGGGCAGAGTCAAGATGGCAGAGTAAAAGCAATAACTTGCTTGAGCTTGCCCCCAAACACATCCAAATACCTGTAAAATGACTCTAAACAAATTCTAGAGCTTCAGAACTCACAAAATGACAGAGTGAAACATATCTTCAGCCCAAGACAGCCTGGAGGGCTGACAGGAAGGTTATATATTGCACCAGGCGGTGAGCAGAGCACAGTGCCAGGCACAGATGGGGCCATAACAGGCCTCAGGGGACTGAATCACTGGCAGCTGCAGCGATTTTCTGACTTCTCAACCCACAAACACTGAGAAGAGCATGAAAGGTCAGTGGGAGAACTCCATGGGACCTGTGTGAAAGAGGAACCCATTGTCTGGCCCCAGACCTGACCCCAGACCCACCACAGAGGTGGCATGTCGTCAGCAGCAACTGCTGCTGCTTCCAGAGCTCTAGGCCCCTATATGGTGGGGGATCCAATGGCTGAAACAAAATCCCAGAAGCCCAGGGCAGTACCCCCACCCCCACACTCATACCCCCCCCCAACACTGGAAGCAGTGTCCTGCCTTGACAGGGGGTTAGAAATTCAAGTATTTGTCTGGGAAGATGAGTAAACAGTATATAAAAAAATCAGACTATAGAATCTTACTTCGGTGACAAAAGATCAAAACATACAACCAGAACAAGACTAACAAAGTCAAAGCTCCTACACCAAAAGCCTCCAAGAAAAGTATGAATTGGTTGCAGGCCATAGCAGACCTCAAAAAAGGAATATTTTAGCAAAACTCCAGAGTTCCCAGGTTAAGGAGAAATTTTGCAAGCAGACAGAAAGAAAAAATTTGAGTATTGTGGAAATACAATCAAGATAACACAAGACCTAGGAGCTTTCTTCGTTAAGGGATCTAAGGGATTGGAATGTGATATTCAGGAGGTCAGAGAAGCTAGGACTGAAACCAAGAATCACCTACCCAGCAAAACTGAGTATAATGCTACAGGGAAAAATATGCTCATTCAATAAAATAGAGGATTTTCAAGCATTCTTGATGAAAAAACCTGAGCTGAACAGAAAATTTGACTTCCAAACACAAGAAGCAAGAGAAGCATGGGAAGATAAACAGGAAAAAGAAATCATAAGGCACTTATTAAAGCTGAACTATTTGCATTCCCTCATGGAAAAATGATAACTGTAAGTCATAAGACTTTTTTCAGTATGAGGATAGCTGAAGGGAATATATGTGTGTGTGTATACATATATATGTGTGTGTGTGTGTGTGTGTGTGTGTGTGTGTGTGTGTGTATGTGTGTGTGTGTATGTATAGGAGGATGTAAGTATATATAAATATATATGTGTGTAGGCATTTGTATGTTAGTGTATATATAGATAGAGGGCACAGGATGAGTTGATATAAAGGGATGATATCTACAAAATTAAACTAAGGTATGAGAGAGAAATATATTGGGATAAGGAGAAATGAAAAGGTAGAATGGAGTAAGTTATCCTACATAAAAGAGACAAGAAAGGGGTGGCTAGGTGGCACAGTGAGTAGAGCGCTGGCCCTAGAGTCAGAAGGACCTGAGTTCGGATCTGTCCTCAGACATTTACCACACACAAACAGACAAACAAAAAAAACAAACAAACAAAAAAAAAACCAAAAAAAAAAAAAACTAGCTGTGTGACCTTGGGCAAGTTACTTAACCCCAATTGCCCTCCAAAAAGCAAAAAAAAAAAGAGAGAGAGAGAGACAAGAAAGAGGTTTCATAATGGAGGGGAAGATGGGGGAAGCGAGAGGGAATGAGTGAACCTTACTTTCATAGGATTTGACTTTAGTCGGGAATAACATAGACACTCTATTGGGTATCTTACCCTACAAGAAAGTAAGAGGAGAAGGAGATAAGGGGGAGTAATAGAAGGGAGGGCAGCTTCGGGGAGGGAGTAGTTAGAAGCAAACACTTGCATAAAAGGACAGGATCAAAGGAGAAAATAAATTAAGAGGTGGGACAGGACAGGATGGAAGGAAATATAGTTAATCTTTCACAACATGACTATCATGGAAGTGTTTTGCATAGCTATACATGTATAACCTATACTGAATCACTTGCCTTCTCAGTGAGGATGAGTGGGAAGGGAAGAAGGGAGAGAATTTGTAACTCAAAGTTTTAGAAACAAATGTAAAATAATTGTTTTACATGCAACTTGGAAATAAGATATATGGGCAACAGGATAGAAAAATCTATCTTACCCTATAAGAAAATAAGGAGCTGGGGCAGGGGTACGAGCTTGATAGAAGGGAGGGCAGTCTAAGGAAAGAGGTAATCATAATACATGCCATCTTGGGGTTAGGGAGGAGGAGATAGATGGGGAGGAATTTTGGAACTCAGAAACTTGTGGAAATGAATGTTCAAAAAATAGAATACATTAAATTAAAATTTTAAAAATCTAACAGAAAAATAAAAAGACTTTTTTAACCTTCCATTCACTAGCCAATCTTCTTAGACTTTAATCTCCCCTACTTACTCTTATATTCTATGACACTAACTTCCTTATTGTTCTTTGAAGAAGTCATTTAATCTTTTAACTCTGGACATTTTTACTGGCTATCTTCCTTGCCTAGAATATCTACTTCCTGGTTTCCCTGGCTTCAAGTTCCAGTAAAAATCTCACTGTCTATTATTTCCAATTTATCCTGTATATAGCTTACTTTTGCATAAGCTATTTTTGTGTTGTATCCCCTGCAGATTATGAGCTGCTAAAAAGCAGGGATTATCTTTTACCTTATTATTTTATTATTATTATTATTATTATTATTTATCACCAGCACTTAGAACAGTACTTAACACAAGTGTTTATTGACTGACTTCAAAAATTACTTTGAATATGTCCATTTTGGGAATTGAAACTGAAAGAATTAATACAATAAGATTGATTTATTCCTCAATAGGAAAAAAAATGTTCAAGGAAGTGATATCTAGATAACTCCCAATTCTATACAGTCCTCATTTATTATCCTGAGGTCTAATCCTTTGATACAACATACCTTTTGAACATGTCCAACTAACATCTCAAACTCAAAGGTTAAAAACCTTAAGTTATTATCATTTTCTTTAACCATGTCCCTCATAATTTCCATATTTCTTTCAAAGGTACAACCATATGTCCAATCACTTAGGTTAACAAGTTTTGAGTTATTCTAAATTGTTCATCTTTCATCCTGGTTTCTCACCCCATATTTACTTACTTGACAGATATGACAAGTATTATTGTTTTTACTTCTATGTTGCCTGTCCCTCTTTCCCACTCACACAGGCACTAATCTGGTGCAGGCCTGCTGGCCTCACCTAGGTTAGTGCTCTAGCTTCCTGATTGACCTCATGTAGTGCCAATGCAATATTTACAGCACCCACAATCATGATAAATATCTTGACTATAAGTATATCATGATGTTCGATTGAAAAATATGCCAAACTCTCCAGATAGAGCATAAAGCTGAAGGATTTATTTAGACACCAGAAAACCAAATCCCAAAACTATCATAGTACAAAAGATATTCAGAATCTATAATAATGCTAAGCAACATGCCATTCTTTACCCTTCCCACAGCCCAATACAAGATCCGTATTTACTCACAAAACTCTCTATCTCCTTGCCTAAGCTCCTCTGTCCCCAACTGTCTCCAACTGTCTCTGACTATCTGGCTAGCTCTTTACCAGCTTTTTTTGTGGGCTCTGCTTCTCAGCAAGCTCCTCCTACCACAGGCTCCATGTGATTACATTCTGCCTATCAGGGGGCAGAGTTTGTCTTCACAGCCTGGAAGATTCCTGTAGGCTCTGCTCCACCCTTCAGCGAATTTCCTCCATCACAGGCTCCATGTGATTACATTCAGCCTATTAGAGGGCAGAATTTACTTTCAAAACAGGGGAGGTCTTCAAACTCCCCCCTAGGTGTATTAAGGGGCAGGGAAGATTTTCAAATTCCCATTCCCATTAAACCCCCCTGCATTCATTCTCTCTCTTTTCTGTTCTTCCTTCAAATAGATGCAATCTTGCTTAAAGCTTGAGTCTGACCAAGTCACTCCTGCCTCAAAAGGCTTTAGTTGTTCCCCTTTTCCTCTTTGATAAAATATAAATTTCTGTGTTTTTAAAATAGTGCTCTAACCTGTATTTCCTGACTGATTTCACATTACTTCCTCCATACTTGGCATTCCATCCAAATGGACACACTTACCACTCCTCAAACACAATATTTCATCTCCCACCTCCATGACTTTTACAGGATGACCCTCAAGTTTGAAATACTCTTTTTATTTCCTTCAGACTCAGGTCTTGTGTAGATCCCAAAATAAAAGATTTTTATTCTGATCACACCTGTATTCAGTGCTTCTGTTGTTAAAACTATATTAGATGGGGGGAAGGAAGTTGGAAGCACCCACTTTTGAAAAGGAACTGCACCAAAGTGGGGAATAGACAAAGTGGAAGGTGGGATAGGAGGGAGGGAAATATAGTCAGTCTTTTACAATATATCTACTATGGTAATATTTTCCATAGCTATACATGTATAACCTATACTGAATTGCTTATCTTCCCAGCTAGGGTGGGAGACAAGGGAGGAAGGGAATGAATCTGGAATTCAAAGTTTTAAAATCAAATGGTTAAAAATATATAAATACCATTATTAATACTATTTTACATATAATTGGGAAATAATATATACAGACATTGGGGCACAAAGATTCACCTTGCCCTACTGAAAAAGCTGAAGGGGGTATGGGAGAAGATATGGGAGACAGCAGATGGGGTGAGGGGATATCCTGTGGGACTGCTATTCTAGGGTGGGGGGGTAGGGAAAAAATGGGGAAAAAACTCTAATTCAAAATCTGATGGAAATGAATGATGCAAACCAGAAGTTAATAAAGCATGTGGGAAAAAAAAACTATATTAGATAGATAAATAGATAGATAGATAGATAGACAGATAGATAGATAGATAGTGACTTAGTTACATACATGCTGCTTCCCCCAATTAGTATGCAATCTCCATGAGACCAGGAAATTTTCTGTTTTTGTCATTATATCTTAATGCCAAGATTCGTGCCTTGCACAGAGTTGCTAGGGGTTAATAGGTGTTTTTTAAATTGAATTTAAAAAAACATTTTTATAAGAAGAAATAGAAATGATGAACAGCTATCTGAAAAAGTTCTAAGTCCAATCAGCAGAGAAATTCAAATTAAGTGTATCTCCCTACACCCATAAAATTGGCAAAGATGATAAAAGACAAGAAAATTCAATATTAGAGGGTCTGTGGGAAACTAGTCACAGTAATTTATTGCTGTAGAAGCTTTGAATTAGTCTAACTATTTGGGAAAATTTTAAATTATGTGAGAAATGTTACTAAATTGTTTATAAATATTCTTTGATGCAGAGATCCCTCTAAACTGATTATGCCCCAGAAAGGTTAATGACAAAAGAAAAGACCCATATGTATGAAAATATTCAGAGTAGAATTATTTGTCAATGCACAAAGCTGGAAATAAAATATGTGTCCCTTGTTTGGGGAATGGTTGAACAAACTGTAGTTTATGAATGCAATGGAATATTAATTCACCCTAAGGAATGATGAATATGAAGAACTCAGAGAAAAATGGATTGCCTTGTAAGAAGTGATGCAGAGGGAAGAAAGCAGAGCCAAATGAACAATATGCACAATGGCTATAACATTGTAAATAAAACCAGCACTAATAACAACAAAAATTGAAGGCAAAGATAAAAGGCAATGTGGGTACTATATTATTCAAGTTAAAGTGCACACTCTTCCTGTTAACTGTAAAAAATGGAAAGCGACATATACTATCAATCTCAATCATTTTAGTAGTTAGTTTGGCTTAACCATTTTGGGGGCAAATTCCTGGTGGGGTAACATTTGTAACATTTGTTGAGAAGGGTCTTGTTTGCTCACCCCATCTCCCTATCCCAGAAAAAAATCTGTTCATAAATATATATATATATATATATATATATATATATATATATATATATATATATATATATGCTTGTGAGGGAATCCAGGAATCAAGAAAATAAGGTATACTGAATGCTATTTGAGTGAAAATGATGGACAAACAGAGGTGTTATTGTTATGAAGCATTTCATCCCTCAAAAGATGGAGAAAGTGACCTGGGCAATCTGACAAGTATCTAGTAATTACTGAAATCGAAATTATGGGATCCAAAGGAAGAAAAATGTTAATTGAGGATTGGAAACTGGTGTATAGTCTGAGAAGCTTTCAAAGGGTTCAGGAAGGAGAGGTAAGATCTAATAGCATAATATAACAATTTTCTATTGGAAAATAAGCTTGTGAGCAATTACAAACTCACAAGGAGGAAATTCTGAAGACAAAGAAGAGTTCCAGTGAACATGGAAACAGAATCCCTAAAGCAAACTGAATTTTCTTAAGAGATGAATCAACAGTACTGTTGTTGTTGTTGTTGTTGTTTTAAATTTTCTATTTAAGACAGAAGTAAGGGCACAAAAATAAAGATCAATGTAAAAGAGTAGCATGGTACTGTAAGAAAATTATCAGGGCGGAGCCAAGATGGCGGAGTAGAAACAGCTCCTCCAAGCCACTCTGCCCCCAGATACCCACCAAACTATGTAAAAGGGGACTCTGAACAACTTCTGGAGCCCCAGCACCTACAGAACTACACAGAGAAGCTAACCTCCCACTGAGGACAGCCCAGCAGCCCTGCAGGAACGACCAGTGCAGTGGTCTGGGAGCCGGCAGCTTGCAATGCGCAGAGCGCAGGGAGCCAAGCCAAGCAGAGCCCAGGTCCACGTGAGCCGAGGTTTTAGCCCCAGGGCACCAGGGCCAGCAGCCCACTGGAGGAACCCCAGAACTCCAGGAGCTGTGGCGACTCCAGAATTATCAACATAGACATACCTAGGACAAAGTAAGAGGTTAGTGTCCTATGGACTTTGGGACCTGTATTTGGGGAATGCCTTGGCTCCCTCCCCTGGGGGCTAGAAGCCGCTGAGGACAAATGCCATTTTGTAGTTTTCAGAGGCAGCTCCAGCTCCTGGCCTGCGAATGTGTAGGGAGATCCAGCGATCAGTCTTGGGGGGTAATCGCTCTTGCTTTAACCTCCCTGGATCTGGATTGTGATCTAGGGTGGAAGTCGTGGGTGGGTTTACAGCTTGCCAGAAACGGAAGTTGCCCCCCACACGTTCGGGATGAAAATTCTTCTAGCTGGCCTTAAAGCCATAGTGTGGCAACAAGCCCAAAAGTCAAGTAATTTAGTGACAACATGCCAAGGCAAAGGAAACAGAAAAATGCAATCCTAGACTCCTATTTTGGGGGCATAGAGCGGGAAAAGGACTGTGAGGTCAGAAGTCCTGCTCCAAAAGCCCCAAGGGAAAACATGAGTGGGTTGGAGGCCACAGAGGACCTTAAGAAGGACTTTAAAAATCAAATAAGAGAAGTGGAGGAAAAATTGGAAAGAGAAATGAGAAGGATGCAGGAAAAGTATGAAATGAGGGCCAACAGCCTGACTGAGGAAAACAACACCTTAAAAAATAGACTAACTCAAATGGCAAAGGAGGCCCAAAAGGGCAATGAGGAGAAGAATGCCTTAAAAAGTCGAATTTGCCAGATGGAAAAAGAATCTCAAAAGTTCACTGAGGAGATTCATTCCTTCAGAGTTAGACTGGAGCAAATGGAAGCTAATGACTTTATGAGAAATCAAGGTGCTGTTAAGCAGATCCAAACAAATGAAAGAATAGAAGGCAATGTGAAATATCTCATGGGAAAAACCACTGACCTGGAAAATAGAACCAGGAGAGACAATTTAAAAATTATTGGACTACCTGAAAGCCATGATCAAAGAAAGAACCTAGAAATCACCCTTCAAGAAATTCTCAAGGAAAATTGCCCTGATGTTTTAGACCCAGAGGGCAAAATAGAGGTTGAAAGAATCCACAGATCACCTCCTGAAAAAGATCCCAAAAAGAAAACTCCCAGGAATATTATAGCCAGGTTCCAGAATCCTCAGATCAAGGAGAAAATACTACAAGCAGCCAGGAAGAAACAAGTTCAATATTGTGGAAACACAATCAGAATAGCCCAGGACCTGGCAGCTTCTACACTGAGGGATTGAAGGGCATGGAATATGATATTCCAGAGGGCAAAAGAACTGGGAATGAACCCAAGGGTCACCTACCCAGCAAAACTGAGTATTTTGTTTCAGGGGAAAATATGGTCATTCAGTGGAATAGAGGACTTTCAAGCATTCTTGAGGAAAAACCAGAATTGAATAGAAAATTTGACATCCAGACACAAGAAGGAAGAGATGCCTGAGAAGGTAATCAGGGAAAAGAAATCAAAAGGAACTTATCAAGGTTGAACTATTTACATTCCTATATGGAAAAGCAATAACTGTGACTGATGATATCTTTCTCACTATGAAAATAATGGAAGAAGGGGGTGTGGTCATATAAATACATATGTGAATGTGTGTGTATATGGTTACAGTTATATATGGATAGAGGGCATAGGTTGAATCTGTTGGGAAGGGAGAATACTCAAGGGATGAAATTATGAGGTGAGAGAGGAAAGTGGCAAGAGGAGATGGGGAGAGACAGGGTAGGGTAAATTATCTCATGTAGAAGAAGCAAGGGGAAGTGGTTACAAGGCAGAGGGAGAATAGGAAGGAAAAAAAAGGCAAAACCACATTCTCATTGAATTTGGTTCAGGGAGAGAATGACATACATACTAAATGGGATATCTCAACCTGAAGCAGAATGGGGGGAAGAGGGATGAGAGGAGGGATGATGGATGGGAGGGCATCCTTGGGGGGAGGGGAGGTTGGAAGTACCCACTATAGAAGAGGGACAGGATCATGTAGGGAATGGACCAGGAGGGGGTTGGGATGAGTGGGAGGGAATTATAAGCAGCCTTGTACAATATATCTACTATGATAATGTTTTGCATAGCTAGACATGTGCAACATATACTGAATTACTTAACTCCCCAGAGGGAATCGGTGACAAGGGAGGAAGGAAATGGATCTGAAATTCGAGGTCTTAAGATTAAATGTTTCAAATATATATAAATACTATTATTAATACTCTTTTGCTTATAATTGGGAGATAAGATGTGCAGGCATTGGGACACAAAGATTCACCTTCCTCTAATGGAAACGTCGAAGGGGGTATGGGAGAAGGTATGGGAGAGAGCAGATTGGAGGAAGCGATATCTTGTGGGACTGCTATTCTGGGAGGTTGGGTAGGGGAATAACGGGGGAAAATGATTGTAACTCAAAATCTGGCGGAAATGAATGATGTAAAACAGAAGTTAATAAAGCATCTGTTTAAAAAAAATTTTTTTAAAGAAAATTATAGGTATGCCACATCCCACTAAGACCAGAGCCTGGTGATGAATGCTGAGAGCAACTTTATTTTGTATGGGTACAAAAAAAGGAAAAACAGATTATCAAATAATTGTTTAGCTTGTATAAAATAAAAATGACAAATGGAATGAAGGCTAAACTAATCCCTTTTTCCTTTACTCCTTACAAATAGAATTATCTTTGGAATGGACAAGAAAATAAAATGGTTAATAAATGTTAAAACTGAAGATAAATGAGCAAATGTTAAGAAAGACTTCTAATTCAGAAGGTCAAGATAAACTACACTGTAAGTGTTTAATTTAGAAGATGCAACATTGGCAAACAAGGTGAGCATGAGGGTTATGGTCTGTGAATGGAAGATAATGGTGTAAAGATAGAAAAACCAGGCACTTTTGGCTATGCTTCTGTACTAGCAAATGATGGGAGAATTGGTTATTCAACAATTATTTATTAACAACCTAGTAAGAGGTGACAGGAAGAGCTAGGAATTTCCCTTTTCCTCAGGCTTCAAAACTTAAGGTACTTACTACTCAAACTAAAATTGAGATTAGTCCAAGCCTTTGACTTTGGAGGTGGCCTTTTTTCAATCCTTATTCTCTTTGTCTTCTCTGCATATTTTGACACTGTTGATTACTATCTCCTCCTTGATACTCTCTTCTCTCTAAGGTTTCAGGATGTCACTGTCTTCTGATTTCCATCCTATATATCTGAGGGCTCCTCTGTCTCATTTGCTGGATCCTCTTTCATATCACATCCTTTAACCCTCAGGGTTCAGGCCTGTATTTCTTCTCTTCTCTTTCTAAACAACTTCATTTCATGATCTCATCAGCTCCCATGGATTTATTGAATATCTCTTTGCTGACGGTTATCAGATTTATCTATCCTTCTCTAAACTCTTAACCTCCAATATCCTGTCTCCAAATGCCTTTCAGACATCTTGAATTTGATTTTCCATTAGAAACCTTAGAGTGTTCAAAATGGAGCTCATTATCTTTCTCCCTAAACCTTCTGTGTTGTTGTTGTTGTTCAGTTGTTTTCAGTCATGTCTGACTCTTTGTGACTTCATTTGGTGTTTCCTTGGCAAAGGTACTGGAGTGGTTTGCTATTTCTTTCCCCTACTCATTTTACAGAGGAGGAACTGAAGCAAACAGGGTTAATTGACTTGCCCAGGGTTGCACAGCCAGTAAATGTCTGAGGCCAGATTTGAAGTCAGAAAGATGAGTCTTCCTGATTTCAAGCCCAGTGCTCTATCCACTGTGAAATCTAGCTACCCCAAATGCTCTCTACCTCCTCTCTTTCCTATTACCTCCCATCTGGATTATTATTATAACTTTCCAGATGGATACACCTTCCTCAAGTCTCTCCCTACTCCTATGCATTCTCCATTCAACCACTAAAGTGATTTTCCTAAAGCACAGATCTGACCATTTCAGTCCCCTACTCAATAACTCTATTGGCTTCAGATAGCCTCCCATATCAGCTACAAAATGCTGTTTGGATTCAAATTTGTATTCAAAGACATTCACAACCTAGCCCTACCTTTCTCCTAGACATGCTCTTTGATCATGAGGGATTGACCTCCTGGGTGTTTAGTGATAATGCACACCATCTATTACTTCTAGGAATGTTCTCTAGTACTAACCCCTCCCCCCCCCCACCATGCCTGGAATGCTCTCCCTTCTCTTCTCTGCCTACTGACCTCCCTGACTTCCTTTAAGTTCCAACTAAAATCCCACCTTCTACAGGAAGGCTCCCCAACCCCTCTTAATTCTAGTGCCTTCTTTCTGTTAATTATTCTTATCTAACTTACTTTGTTTATATTTATTTTCATATTGTCTCTCCATAGACTATAGAGCCCTTAAGGGCATAGACCAGGGACTATCTTTTTCTTTTTTTTATATTTGCCACAATGAGCACTTTGTTTAAGTACATGCTTAATAAATATTTCTTGATTGATTGATTAAGGAAACCCAGGCTCAGAGAAGTCGTGTCTTTTTTTTTTAAGAAATTAGGTAGTGCCAAGTAATGCCCAAATGTCCACTTTCTTGTGGAATTTTACCAAAGGAGAAGAGAACATGGAGTGTAGGAAGCATTTGAATAAATGGTAGAATGTTCAGAGGAGGGTAACCAGGATAATGCATTTATGCCATATGAAGATCCATTAGGGAAAAAAAAGGATAGTTAGCCTAGAGTACAGAATACTCCTGGTAGAATAGAATAGCTACCTTCATTGTGTGAAGGATGGTTAGATTCTAAAAGCAATTAGATTGGTTCTGTTTAGCCTCAAAAACTTAACTGAAAAGATGTATGCCAGTAGCAAAGAGAAAAATTTAAGTGTAATGTAAGGAAAATCTTCCTCCCAGTCGGAGGTACAAAAACTTGGAATGAGCTACTTGGGAATTGAGATTCTCCTCACCAGAGGGCTTAGGGCAAAGGAAGGATGACTCATTTTTTTCCTCTAATTTTTTTATTTAAATCTGAATTGAAAAATTTTCAACAAATATTTCAATATACAAATAAGAAAAAGAGGGTTACATTATCAACTAGATTTCTGTCTAGAAGCTATTTTTGTTAAATATGTATTAAATTTACTAAGGTACTAATAAAATTTGTCTACTTTGTGTCTTTTTCTGCATTTATGCTCTCCATACAATAAATAGTATCATTGTTACTCCTGTTTGAAAATTTCTATCACTACCTACTAATTCTCTTTGTCCATCAAATGCAAGCCTTCCTATGTAACAAATGTATAGTCAAACAAAACAAATAAATGCATTGGTCATGTCAGAAATTGTATTATCGCTTTCTGCACCTGCAGTCCATCACTCTGTATGACTCTGTTTTAGGGGTGCTTTTATAGGAGATACTCTTTCAGGTTTCTGGCTAAAACAGAAACAATTGATGCTTACATTCACTGTGAACCAATAAGAGCCCAAAGCAACAATGACCAAGTGAGGCTTAGCCTGGGACCCATTGTTGGCCAATCAATGAGAGCCAGAGTGATTTGGGTTTAAAAAAAAAAAGAGTATGAGTTAGATTAGATGGCCATGTAGGTTCATTTAAAATGAAATTTTGTGTGATTCTTAGAATTACATAAATGTACATATTAGAACATCAATACCTGTCTTCAGGCTAATTTTTAAAATTAAATTTCTTTTACTAAGTCACCTTCCTCCAGGTAGATATATTCTTAGAAACTTGTTAGCATATTGGCACTGTATATTTTTTCCTTCATTGTTTGTTTTAGATCCTGCGTCTGTCAGTGATACAATGAAACATCAATCAATATTCTCACAAACACTTTACCAAAGTTACTGCAGCTGTTTATACATATGTGGAAGTAGAACTATTCCTCAAACTGCTTTAGCAGGAAGCATTGTGGTATAGAAAGAGCATTTGTCATGGAGGCAGAGAATCTGGTTTCAAATCCCTGTTGATGCTTACTGTTTTCAATATCAGAGTGACTTTGGACAAGTCACTTATCCATTCTTAGCCTCTGTTTCTTCTTTTGAAAAATTAGAGAGTACAATGAGATGGCCTCTGAGGTCACTTACAACTCTAGGGAAAAAAAAAAGACTTTGATGGTGAATAAAGCATAATTGACTTCATTCAACAGATCCCATTTGCATTGTGGTAAACACTATTTGGTGCTCAAATTGCTAAAAAAATTCTCAATAATTCAGAGTAAGAACAAGTGTACATACAGAGAAAAACCTTAAAATATACTGATAACAGAGATAGTTTTAAAAATGATTTTTCTGGGGTGGAGCCAAGATGGTGGAATAAAATCAGGAACTAACTTGAACTCATCCCCAATTACCTCCAACACCTGTAAAAGTGACTTTAAACAAATTTTAAAGCTACAGAACCAACAAAATTACACAGCGAAATACATGTCCAACTGAAATCAGTCTGGCAAGCTGAAAGGAAAGGTCTACCGTGCTGGGCTGGGAGTGGAGCACAGTCGCACTGGGCCAAGTCTGCACAGACCTATGGTACAGACTGGCCAGAGCAAACCTCGGGGGACTGAATCATTGGCAACTGTGGTGGTTTCCAGACTTCTCCACCCATAAACACCAAAGAGAATTTAAAAGGTCAGTAGGAAACACTGTTGGACCTGCTTCTGGACCACCAGGCCCACAGATGGTGGGGGGACAAAGCAGCTAACCCAAGGACAATTGAAGGGACCTTTTTGCTGGAACTAAGGCAGAATTCTCTTGCTTTTCTCTGCTTGGATCTGGGTCACATTCTTGAGTGGGTTCCTGGGGTGAGGAGGACTGCTGGTGTGGCAGAGCTTATTGAGGCTGTGGAGAGGGAGTCCTCCTTAAAATTCTAAGGCAGTTACTAGAAGAGGCTCTGACAACAGTCACACAAAATCCCAGAAATTTGGGACATAGCACTCTCCACTCTGGAAGCAGAGTTCTACCATGGCAAAGAACTCAAAAGTCAAGTAATTGGCTGGCAAGATGAACAAACAGAGGAAGAGAAACGAGACTATAGAATTGTCCTTTGGTGACAAAGAAGAACAAAACAGAACCAGAAGAAAACAACAAAGCCAAAGCTCCTATAATAAAAGCCTCTAAGAAAAATATGAACTGGTTGTAGGCCATGAAGAAGCTCAAAAAGGAATTTGAAAATCAAGTAAGAGAAGTAGAGGAAAAACTGGGAAGAGAAATGAGAGGGATTCAAGAAAATCATGAAAAACAAGTCAACAGCCTGCTAAAGGAGACTCAAAAAAATACTGAAGAAAATAACACCTTAAAAAATAGACTAACCGAAATGGCAAAAGAGGTCCAAAAAGCCAATGAGGAGAAAAATGCCTTAAAAAACAGCATTGGCCAAATGGAAAAGGAGGTCCAGAAGCTCACTGAAGAAAATAATTCCTTCAAAATTAGAATGGAGCAAATGGAAGCTAAGGGCTCTATGAAAAATCAAGAAATGGAAAGAGATGCCTGCAATTCCCCTCTGATTAGCTGCTCAGTGCCCTCACTATCTTTGGACTGAGAGTTCCAGAAGCAGCTACTACTATTTCTGCCACCACTACTGCCACACCTTGGGCGGGGGCAAGACTGCGCTTCTCTCATCCAGGTCTGACAGACCTTTCCTACTGATCTGCTAAGTTGTCTTTGGTGTTTGTGGGTTGAGAAATCTGGAAACTGCCATAGTTACTAGTGATTTATGCTCCTGAGGCCTACTCCAGGTGTTGCTGGGCCTTGGTTCTTTGCCAGCACAAACCACACTGGACTGCTCCTCTCTCAGACTGGTGCAACAGAAATTTCCTGTTGACCTTCTGGGTTGTCTTGGGCTAGAAATTTGTTTCATTCTGTCATTTTTGGAGTTATCCTGATCTAGAATTTCTTTAGTCATTTTTATAGGTATTTAGAGGGGTTTGGGGAAGAGCTCAAAGAAGTACCTGATTTCATGCTGTCATCTTGGTCCTGCCCTCTATCATTTTTTAATTGTGATTATATCTACTACATTATTACATGTAAAATTCTACTTATGGAAAGCAGTTTTGGAAGAATAAAAGGAAATAAGAAGTGGTTCCTTTTTTATTATTTTTATATACCCTTTTCATATACCTATGAACCTTTGGAGCAGAGAAAAAATGTGGAACTTTTGTTTATTAGAGAAAACAATGTCTTCTCTTCCTATCACTTCTGAAATTCTCAAAGGAAGCATAATAATTCTTGCCTGCCTCATTAGCGTATTGTTAGAATAGCTATAATTAAAAATGCTTTTAGGTTCACTGATGAAAGTGCTACAGATGAAATGTGCATGATATTATATTTTATTTTATAAGCCAGTAAATCAATCCCAATTTTATTATCTGGCAATGTTCCAGTTCCTAGAGCTAGTGCTGACATTGGTACTGAAACTCTTAGATTTGGACATGGTCACATATTCATTGAAGCCCTAATTAGTGCACCAAATTCAATTTGCTTTTCACACTATGAGTCATTGAAAGGGACCCTAAAAGGTCATCCCAATCCTTTTCTTGGTCTCTAGATTTTCTCCTCTTAGCTGAAATTGGATTTGGTTATTTTTGTCATTCCAGCAATATTTTATCATTCATGGTGTAGCAGCAAGCACTCCAGCATCCCCAGAGTGGCTGCCAACACAGGTTCTTAGATCTGCTTTTCTAAAGGAAAGCAACTCAAAATGGGTTAACAAGCTTACTTTAATCAATCAAACATAGATCATAGATCGTTTACTTAGTTCAAGGGGAAAAGGTCAGCACCCCGAACTTCAGAGTATACAGACAGATCCAGCAGACAGGCTTCCAAACTGTCCAACCATTATTAATGCCATATCACAGTTAGCAGAGAGGGAAGCATCAACATCTGGGTTTTCAAAGCCAGGGGGCTCTCAATGGCTTCCCAGAGTCTCATCTGGTCAAATCACACAACACTTCTCAAAGTGAGCACCAAAACAAAGCCTCCCATTAGGGTTTATATAGCCTTCTCCTGGGTCAGAGAATGTAACCACCCTCTTGACCCACTGCCCAATCACACAACATCAAGGTGTGGTCATTCCTGAAAACCAAGCCTCTTACCACAGGCTCCATATGACCACATTCAGCCTATTAGGAGGCAGAGTATTTTCAAATCAAGGAAGGTTTTCAGAGCCTCTTAAGCCAATCAAAGTCTTTTAAGCCAATCAAAGGGCCTAGGGGCAGGGAAACTCTTTAAATCTGCATTTCCATTACACATGGACAGACACACCCTTATGTACATACATACATACATATGCATATCTTTTTACATAAAAGATAGCGGAAGTAAATAAAAGAGAAAATTAGGAGCTTCTATTTTTCCTGACTGAAATAAGAGAGAATTATCAATAGGATAACAAATATTCACATACATTGTATCAGTCAGTTAGGCAATAATCATTTATTAAGCATCCCTTATATGCCAGGCACTTGGCTAAGTGCTAAAGATACAAAGATAGGTAAAAGACAGTGACTGCCCTCAAGGATCTCAGACTCTCATGTGGAAATAACATAAAAAAAAGTATGTACAAACTAGACTTATGCAAGGCAAATTGGAAATAACCAAAAAAGAAAATCACTAGGATTAACAAAGGGAAACAAGAAGAGTCTTTCTGTAAAGGAAGGATTTTGAACTAGACTTGAAGAAAGTCAGAAAATGGAGATGAGAAAGGGCATTCTAGGCATAGTTAGTGAATATTTCCCAAATCAGGAAGAATAGTGTATTCTGTGAGGGACAGCAAGAAGGACAATGGCACTGGATACCAAAGTATGTGGGGAGTTGTAAGGTGTAAGGAGAATTGAAAAGTGTGGGGGCAAGGGTGGGGGTGGGGAAGGACCCTTATAAAGTACCTGGGACACCAAATAAAGGATTGGTGATTGGGAGCCACTATAATTTATTGACTAGGGTGGTGATATAGTTAGAAAGATGACTTCTTGGGCCAGCAAGGTGGCACAGTGAGTAGAGCGTCGGCCCTGGAGTCAGAAGGACCTGAGTTCGGATCCGGCCTCAGACACTTAACGCACACAGAAACAAACAAACAAAAAAAAACAACCTAGCAGTGTGACCTTGGGCAAGTTACTTAACCCCAATTGCCCTCCTAAAAGCAAAAAAAAAAAAAAAGAAAGAAAGAAAGATGACTTTTTGAGATGTATTTAGAAGGGTAAGACTTATAGCAGAGAGACAGACCACCAGCTTGTGCACAAAGTAAGTGGTTCATAAATATTTCATTGAACATAAGAATGAATGTGTGTATATATGTGTGTGTGTGAGAGAGAGACAGACAGACAGACAGAAACACAGAGACAGAGAGAGGCACAGAAAGAGAGAGAGAGAGAGAGAGAGAGAGAGAGAGAGAGAGAGAGAGAGAGAAACAGTGACACTAGAGATCATCTAGTAAAATATCAGTTTATTAGTAGAAAACTGAATCCCTGAGAGATGACTTGTATATGGTAACAAAGTTAGGACTAAAGACCTTTTATTCCTAATCCAGTTCTATCCATTTGCCCTTTCTACTACACTATGATGCATGAGGACCCACTGATGCAATCAAATGTTTTGGATTTTTCCTTAGTTCTCAGTTTCTATTCAATGCATTTAGTTTAGTAAGACTGAAAGTGTAACTATCAGCTATTCTATGATATTGCCCCAATAGTTGCTCTGGTTATAGAAGACCTCAGTCAGATGTTTCCTCTATCTATATTGTCCCTTGTCTATAATAGAGGTTTCCAAATACTGATTATCCAGCCTACAAACTTCCCTCCCTCAAGATTCTATGACTATGGACCTAGGAAAACCCTATCCTTATTCCTTGGTACAGTGCATTAAAAAAAATCCTTCATGATTTGACCCATAAAACCATTGCTGATTGGCTTATTGCACTGATTTTGGAAGTAATTTGCTAAATTTTTCTGGATATTTCAATGGATCCAGAATCGCTTTTTCACTATAGACCAATCTTCTCTGTCCTGGTTGGTTTCCTTAAAAACAAAAAAAACTTTTTAAACCAATTTCAATAGTTTATTTTGCCCCCTATTGGTGAGGTTGATTCTATATTCTATTTCACTTGAATAACATCTGAGATCCCTTTTCTCTGCAGGTCATGTGGTGATTGCATGGTGAAATGATTTCCTGTATAGCCTTGTCCCCTAATGTTATCCTAAGCATGATTTCTCCTCCAATATCATGATTGTTTTTCTCTTCAAACCCAAATCCTTAAGTAGTTCTTGCATAAAATTTCTAATTTTAGATTTTTTTAGAATAGGAATACTCTAGGACCAATGAAGGGCAGATAGATGGTACAATAGACAGAGCACTAGGGCTGAAATCAGGAAGATCTTAGTTCAAATATAGCATCAGACACTAGTTGTGTGACCTTGGGAAACTCACTTAACACTATTTGCTTCAGTTTTCTCATTGGTAAAATGAGTTGGAGATGGAAATGGCAAACTGCTCTAGTGTCTTTGCCAAGAAAACCACAAATGGGGTCACAAAAAAGACAGACACAACCACAACAGCTGAACAACAACAACAACAAAAGGAACAATAAATAATCAGAGAGGATGTCTTAACTTTTATACTGGCTCTGTACATTTCTTTCTATTTAAAGTGTTGATAGGAGCTTTCTTCCCCTAGGAATGTGTCTTTCTAGCCAGAAGTTATTGCAATAGAAATAGAAAAATACTTGGCCAATAAAATAACAGCAAACAGTTCTTTCCACCAATAAATACAAGGTCTAACAACAACAAGGAATTCTTCCTGCCCTGTTGTGAATAGTCATATTGTAGGGAGATTATTACAATGATTAAAAATACAAAAAATATATGCATGTATGTATATATAATTTTCTTTGTAATTCTATGTATTTTATACATTTAGAAACATTATTCTGAGAAGAGGTTTTTAAGAGTCAATAGGAAGCAAAAAGTTTCCCTAACAGAAAAGAGATTAAGAATATCTGATTTAGGGGGGATGGAGCCAAGATGGCGGAGTAGAAACAGCACTTCCAATGTGTTCTGCCCCACACCAGGTTCAAACTATATAAAAGGGGACTCTGAACAACTTCTGGAACCCCAGCACCCACTGAACGACAGAGAGAAGCTAACCTCTTGCTGAGGACAGCCCAGCAGCACTGCAGGGAGGGCCAGCACAGCACTCTAGGAGCCTAGAGCCCAGTGTGCAGAGAGCCAAGCCTAGGTCCATGAGAGCTTCAGTTTTAGCCCCAGGGTGGCTGGGCCAGCAGGTGGCTGGAGGGACCCCAGAACACCAGCAGCTGTGGCGATTCCAGAATTAACAACACAGACATGCCTAGGACAATGTAAGAGGTTAGTGCCCTATGGACTTTGGGACCAGTATTTGGTGAATGCATCAGCTTCCTCCCCTGGGGGCTAGAAACCACTGAGGAGAAACTCACCATTTTGCAGCTTCAGTGGCAGCATCAGCCCCTGGCCTGCAAACTGTAGGGAGATCCAGCAATCAGTCTTGGAGGTTAATCGCTCTTGCTCTAACCTGCTCGGATCTGGATTGTGATCTGGGGGGACGTCTGGGGTGGGTATCCAACTTGGCAGAACCAGAAGTTGTGAAGACCCCAACATTCAGGACGGAAGCTCCCCTTTCTGATGGCAGAATCATACTGTGGCAACAAGCCCAAAAGTCAAGTAATTAATTGGCAACATGCCTAGGCAAAGGAAACAAAATAACAGCAAAATGCAACATTAGACTCCTATTTTGGGGGCAAAGAGGATCGAAGCAGGGAAGAGGAGGAGGAGGACTGTGAGGTCAGAAATCCTGCTCCAAAAGCCCCAAATGAAAATATGAGCAGGATACAGGCCATAGAGGACCTTAAGAAGCAGATAAGAGAAGTGGAGGAAAAATTGGGAAGAGAAATGAGAAGGATGCAGGAAAAGTATGAAATGAGAGTCAACAGCCTGACTGAGGAAAATAACACCCTAAAAATAGACTAACTCAAATGGCAAAGGAGGCCCAAAAGGAAAATGAGGAGAAGAATGCCTTAAAAAGCCAAAATTGCCATATGGAAAAAGAATCTCAAAAGTTCACTGAGGAGATTCACTCCTTCAGAGTTGGACTGGAGCAAATGGAAGCTAATGACTTTATGAGAAATGAAGTTGCTGTTAAACAGATCCAAACAAATGAAAGAATAGAAGGCAATGTGAAATATCTCATGGGAAAAACCACTGATCTGGAAAATAGATCCAGGAGGGACAATTTAAAAAGTATTGGACTACCTGAAAGCCATGATCAAAGAAAGAACCTAGAAATCACCCTTCAAGAAATTTTCAAGGAAAATTGCCCTGATGTTTTAGATCCAGAGGGCAAAATAGAGGTTGAAAGAATCCACTGATCACCTCCTGAAAAAGATCCCAAAAAAGAAAACTCCCAGGAATATTATAGCCAGATTCGAGAATCCCCAGATCAAGGAGAAAATACTACAAGCAGCCAGGAAGAAACAATTTCAATATTGTGGAAACACAATCAGAATAGCACAGGACCTGGCAGCTTCTACACTGAGGGATTGAAGGGCATGGAATATGATATTTCAGAGGGCAAAAGAGCTGGGATTGAAGCCAAGGGTCACCTACACAGAAAAATTGAGTATTTTGTTTCAAGGGAAAATATGGTCATTCAGTGGAATAGAGGACTTTCAAGCATTCTTGAGGAAAAAACCAGAGTTGAATAGAAAATTTGACATCCAGACACAAGAAGCAAGAGGTGCCTGAGAAGGTAATCAGGAAAAAGATATCAAATGGAACTTATCAAAGTAGACCTATTTACATTCCTACAGGGAAAAACAATAACAGTGACTGATGAAACCTTTCTCATTATGAAAATAATTGAAGAAGGGTATATGGGCATATGAATACATATGTGAATGTTTGTATATATCTTTACAGTTATACATGGATAGAGGGCACAGGTTGAATTTGGTGGGAAGGGATGATACTTAGGAGGTGAAGTTATGAGGTAAGAGTGGAAAGTGGCAAGAGGAGATGGGGAGAGACAGTGTAGGGTAAACTAACTCATATAGAAGAAGCAAGGGGAAGTGGCTGCAGGGGAGGGGAAGAACAGGAAGGAAAAAAGGGAAAACCATGTTCTCATTGAATCTGGCTCAGGGAGAGAATGACATACATAATAAATGGGATATCTTGCCCTGCGGTAGAGTAAGGGGAAGGGGGATGACAGGGGGTATGATGAATGGGAGGGCATCCTTGGAGGGAGGGGAGGTTGGAAGTACCCACTATAGAAGAGGGACAGGATCAAAGTAGGGATTGGACCAGGTGGGGGGTTGGATGGGTGGGAGGGAATTATAAGCAGCCTTTTACAATCTATCTACTATGGTAATGTTTTGCATAGCTATACATGTACAACACATACTGAGTTGCTTATCTTCCCAGAAGGAGTGGGTGACAAGGGAGGAAGGGAATGGATCTGAAATTCGAAGTTTTAAAATTAAATGTTTCAAATGTATACAAATAGTATTATTAATACTATCTTGCATGTAATTGGGAGATAAGATGTTCAGGCATTGGGACTCAGAGATTCACTTTGCCCTAATGGTAAAGTCTAATGGGGTATGGGAGAAGATATGGGAGAGAGCAGATTGGATGAGGGTGTATCTTGTGGGACTGCTATTCTGAGGTGGTCGGTAGGGGGAAAAATGGGGAAAAATTGTAACTCAAAATCTGGCAGAAATGAATTATGTAAACCAGAAATTAATAAAGCATTTGTTGAAAAAAGAGAATATCTGATTTAGAATAATGACACCTAGGAAATGGTGGTTTGGGTGGTTAGAAAGCACATAAAATAGGCTTTTTTTTTACTTAAAATCTTAATCTTGGTAGGTGGTATGGTTAATGGAAAGAACACTTCATTTGGAGCCAAGTAACCTGGATTCAAAACCAGATTCTACTACTGACCTTAGGTAAATTCCTCATCCTTTCTGGGCATCAGGTTCCTTGCTGGTAAAATGAGGAGCTGGACAGGATGAGCTTAAGAATCCTCCCAGTTATGAGTTGCTCCTAATGACCTGTCTCTTCCATGATCTTCCCTTATTTGTAATTACAGTAGCATCAGAATTTTCTTCCAAAGTTGATTTACAAGAGTTTATCATATGAATGAAAATTAATTCTATCACCAGTGTACTTCTAATGCCTTCTGTGTACTCATGACCTGTCTCACTGGAATATAGAGAATAATAGCTTGCATTACTTCATGATGCTACAACGGGGAATAGGTCAAATAGTATACTATTCACTCTGACACAATCAACCATGGAAGAGTAGCCTTAGGATGTTGGTGAACTTCTCAGAGTAATCAAATCTGCTGCCAGAATGCAGGTCACATGATAGAATTGAATGCTTTTATGAGGTCAACGAAATGTACATGGAGATCTTGATATTGTTCCCTGAAATTTTCTTGCATTTTGCATTCAGTGTGGCATAAGAATAATACTTGCTGGATCATCTGTAGCCTAAAGTCATATTGGGATGTGGGGAATATGCCACTGACATTATTAATGAAAAAGGAGACTGGCCAGGATTTTGTCAGTAATAAGAGAGTAAAAAGAGGCCCTGTTAGATGACTGTACCAACTTTTTAGACAGGTCGATTTCAGGCAGTGCAGATGGTAACATCATATAAGACTTATCAGAGGATTAGAGCTTTAGAGCTGGAAGGGACTCGAGAGCTCATCAACCCCCTTGTTATACAGTTGAGGAAACTGAGGTACAAAAAGTAAAAGTGACTTGCTCAGGCTCATATTAAGTGTCTGAGACAGGCTTCCTGACTTCAATTCTAACATTATCTATTAATACTGTGTTGCACTTTAACAAGCATGTAATCTTTAATACTTGTCTATGTTGTCTTATTTATTTTTTTATTTTTCCTTTTTTTTTTTTTTTTGGAGGGGGGAAGGTAGGGCAATTGAGATTAAGTGACTTGCCCAAGGTCACGTGGCTTGTTTTTGTGTTAAGAGTCTGAGGCTGTATTTGAACTCAGGTCCTCCTGACTCCAGGGCCGGTGCTCTTTTCACTGTGCCACCTACCTGCCCCTATTGTCGCATTTTTTAAAAACAACAAAAGTAAATAGTTGTACCTAAAGTCCAATTGACAATTTTAATATTTTTGAAAACCTTTTCTGGAGACTTGCTCTGACTGATAACTCTAATAGCAGTTATGATTCCTACAAATTTTGGACTGAAAGTTATATGATTGCTATATGGCACAAAAAATTCCACTCAGTACCAGAGGGAGGTTCTAGATTGGCAGCTAACATTTAAACTATTGCTATATTAGTTGGTCTCAGGTCCCTGATAATCATAGCATTGCTGGCTAATTGACCTCATGCTTGAGAAAGCATGTTTCCATTATATTTAAGATACAATACAAATTTTCCAGAAGGTCATCTAATGCAAGACATCTAAAATTAACAGGACAGCATTTATCAAAATTCTTGCCACATAGTAGGAAGTTAATAAATACTTCTTGACATAATAATAAAGAGATGATATACTTTCTACTCATTAGTGAAAAACAGTCTAACTTAGCAAAATATACTTGAAACTCTTCAGCAGAAAATGCTTAAAATGTATAGAGGAGGATTTTATCTTGGCAAGAAAAATGGTAATTGGAGAGACTTTGAAATCATGAAAAATTGGGGAGGCTCCATTAAAGCCTTACTCTACTACCTCCTACTCCATGATAAAGAGGTTAACTTTAGGTTCTCAAAGCCTTAGATAGTAATCAAAGGCTCCAGCTGCACTTATCAAGTAGAAATGGTTTCAGGGAAGTGGTTTGGGAGGAGAATACATCTGGGGACCAGTCTAGTGAAGCTTAACATCTTACTACTACAGATGGTGCTGGCTACAGCAATTCATAAAGAACAAAGAGTGATTGAGGATTGATGAACTCTCTAACTTTGTGAAAGACTCTTTAGAAATTGTCTCCATGCTACTAGTAAATTAACAGCTTGATTATTGTTTTAGGACAGAAAGGAACCTCAGAGGTCATTAAGTCTAACTCCTACACATGACGAAAGAGGAAACGGAAGGTCTGAAAAAAAAAATTGAAGTAGCTAGGCAGCACAATGTCTGGAGTGCCAGAACAGAAAGTAGGAAGAGTTGTTCAAACCAAGTGTAACTGTTTGATCTTAGAGGAGTCTTTTAACCTCTTTTTATCTCAATTTCCTCATTGTAAGGTAGAGATAATAACAGCATCTACCTTCAATGGCTCTTTTGAGGATCAAATGAGATTAAATAATGTTTGTAAAGCAAACATATAATAATGTTTGTAAAGCAAACATATAATAATGTTTGTAAAGCAAACATATAATAATGTTTGTAAAGCAAACATATAATAACATATTAAATAATGTTTTAAAGCAACATATAAGTGGTTAGTGTTATTATTATTTACATTATTTATATACATGCATATAATTGAATAATTAAAATATTTATAGCTTTAACATAAAGATATATTTATTTATCACCTGCCATGCATGACTAAGAAACTGGATGGATAGGAGGATACAAATTCAAAAGGCAACTTTTGTGTAAGAAAATGAATGAGTGAATAAATAAATGTAAGAAAATTATCAAATGCTTACTATATGAAGAATACTATTCCAGGGACCTTGTCTACAAAGAGAGGAATAATATGGTTCCTTCTCTCAAATAGCTCACGCTCTAATGAAGGAGAACACATCACATAGACACAGACAGGGACACACAGACACACAGATAAAGACACATAAATAGTGTACATACATACATACATACATACATATCTACCCATATACATATATATGCCTACCCATATACATATACATGCACACACATACATATATTACACACATATATATATATATATACATGTATATGTATATATTTTCTCAGCTTTAATTCAAATACAAAGTTTCTATGACCCTTAAGGTGCAGTAATAAAACAGATGGTGATATGACATACTTAATGTCATTTCCATTAATAAAATCCTAACCATTTGACATTGCCAGTTACTTTGTTGGCAAGCATTTTCTTTTCTGGGTCTGAAGCAAATATTACAGTAGCACCCACGGGAAGAGTTTCCAGGCTGAACTGCTGCAGGGGGTGATTCCCAGGTTCTGAGAGGTGGAATGATAAGAGAATAGGTGGTCTGGGAGGGGTGCTGTTATTTTCAAGATTTGGGGACTTACCTGCTGATTTTTGGAAATTGATTAACCATTGAATGATATTTTTAGGAAGGTAGGTACCTTCTTCAGTCAGTCAGTAGGCATTTATTAAAAACTTATTGTATGCCAGCCATTATACTGGGTTGGGGATACAAAGAGATACAAGAAGAGTCCCAGGCCTAAAGGAGATAACAGTCCAACAGGGAAAGAAAACATGCAAAGTACAATATGCAAGCAAAATTTATGCAGGATATTTGGAGTTAATCTCACCAGTCTGAGAGCAAGGTATGTGGCTTAGAGAACAATGCTATTCCCAGTGTTCTGGGGTTCAGTGGCCTAGGCCATCCCAGTGATGATCGAGATAGTATTACTTCTTGAGTTTGTGGTATGAGCTTTCTCAGTATGTGTTTCAGTATAGACTGTATATAGAGATCAGAGGGCAAAACACAAAACTTTTAATTATATTCACAAATGGGGAAAGAGGTAAAAAGCAGATATAGAACAAAACAGAAAGAACCATCAGTAAAGTAGGAGGAGAACTAGCAGAATCCTGGAATACAACAAAACAAGCTGTTTAGGGAAGGATACAGGCAGCAGTGTTGAAGGTTGTAAAGAGCTCAGAAGGAGAAAACACAATCAGAAAGTCATTAGTGACTTTAAAAAGTACAATTTCCATAGAACAATGGAGAAGGAAAACAAACTGCAGAAAGTTAGAAAGAAAATGAATTGTTCTGTTTCTGATTTGCTTCTTCCATTTTTAGACAAGGAAAAGAGCAATCTAACATGCTCTGGGGAAGCAATAGAAAATAAGGAATAGACAAAAGAAAAAACAAACAAACTCACATTTGCTTACACTTTGAGATGAATGGTGATTTTTTTTAAATGTCAGATAAAGAACTGTGTGTAACTGACCTTAACTTTATTTTGAGCTACACCTTCATGAACAATGACACTGAATAATATTTTTCTCCATGCCATTTAATGAAGATAGTAGGTAAAAAAATGTTGGTATCCATTCAGTTATGGTGCTTTAAACTATTTAGAGTACTTTCAAGTTATTCATCTTATTTTATTATCACAACTACTACAAGGTAGCATGCATGGCAATGTTAAGTTGCCAAAGATCTAATTTAAAATAATTTTGGATTTTGAATGTTTACTCTCTTTCCCTAATATGTCCTTGGTTGAATTAGGGAAGAAAATAACCTAGAGTCATGAGTTGAGTTTCAAAAGGTGTCTTCCTAATGACCTTTGTTTAGTCAGAGAAAGAGCATACAAAAGGAGGTAAAGCCTGAAAAAAAAAAACCTACCATTAGTTTGTTTGTTTGTTTTTTTCATTTTTCTTTCCAACATGTCAATTTTTCTTAAACAAATGCTTTATTAACTTCTGTTTTACATCATTGATTTCAGCCAGATTTTGAGTTACAATCATTTTCCCCCTGTTATTCCCCTACCCACCCTCCCAGAATAGCAGTCCCACAAGATATCACTTCCTCCAATCTGCTCTCTCCCATACCTTTTCCCATACACCCTTCGAATTTTCCATTAGAGGAAGGTGAATATTTGTGTCCCAATGACAGCACATCTGCTCTCCCAATTATAAGAAAAAGAGAATTAATAATAGTATTTATATATATTTGAAACATTTAATGTTAAGACCTCGAATTTCAGATCCATTTCCTTCCTCCCTTGTCACCGATTCCCTCTGAAGAGATAAGTAATTCAGTATATGTTGCACATGTCTAGCTATGCAAAACATTATCATAGTAGATATATTGTACAAGGCTGCTTATAATTCCCTCCCACTCATCCCACACCCCCACCTGGTCCATTCCCTACATGATCCTGTCCCTCTTCAATAGTGGGTACTTCCAACCTCCCCTCCCCCCAAGGATGCCCTCCCATCCATCATCCCTCCTCTCATCCCCCTTCCCCCTATTCTGCTTCAGGTTGAGATATCCCATTTAGTATGTATGTCATTCTCTCCCTGAACCAAATTCAATGAGAATGTGGTTTTGCCTTTTTTGCCTTCCTATTCTCCTCCCTTGCAACCACTTCCCCTTGCTTCTTCTACATGAGATAGTTTACCCTACCCTGTCTCTCCCCATCTCCTCTTGCCACTTTCCTCTCTCACCTCATAATTTCATCCCTTGAGTATTCTCCCTTCCCAACAAATTCAACCTATGCCCTCTATCCATATATAACTGTAACCATATACACACGCATTCACATATGTATTCATATGACCACACACCCTTCTTCCATTATTTTCATAGTGAAAAGATATCATCACTCACAGTTATTGCTTTTCCATATAGGAATGTAAATAGTTCAACTTTGATAAGTTCCTTTTGATTTCTTTTCCCTGATTACCTTCTCAGGCATCTCTTCCTTCTTGTGTCTGGATGTCAAATTTTCTATTCAATACTGGTTTTTTCCTCAAGAATGCTTGAAAGTCCTCTATTCCACTGAATGACCATATTTTCCCCTGAAACAAAATACTCAGTTTTGCTGGGTAGGTGACCCTTGGGTTCATTCCCAGTTCTTTTGCCCTCTGGAATATCATATTCCATGCCCTTCAATCCCTCAGTGTAGAAGCTGCCAGGTCCTGGGCTATTCTGATTGTGTTTCCACAATATAGAAATTGTTTCTTCCTGGCTGCTTGTAGTATTTTCTCCTTGATCTGGGGATTCTGGAACCTGGCTATAATATTCCTGGGAGTTTTCTTTTGGTGATCTTTTTCAGGAGGTGATCTGTGGATTCTTTCAACCTCTATTTTGCCCTCTGGATCTAAAACATCAGGGCAGTTTTCCTTGAGAATTTCTTGAAGGATGATTTCTAGGTTCTTTCTTTGATCATGGCTTTCAGGTAGTCCAATAATTTTTAAATTGTCTCTCCTGGATCTATTTTCCAGGTCAGTGGTTTTTCCCATGAGATATTTCACATTGCCTTCTAATCTTTCATTTGTTTGGATCTGCTTAACAGCATCTTGATTTCTCATAAAGTCATTAGCTTCCATTTGCTCCAGCCTAACTCTGAAGGAATGAATCTCCTCAGTGAACTTTTGAGATTCTTTTTCCATCTGGCAAATTCGACTTTTTAAGGCATTCTTCTCCTCATTGCCCTTTTGGGCCTCCTTTGCCATTTGAGCTAGTCTATTTTTTAAGGTGTTGTTTTCCTCAGTCAGGCTGTTGACCCTCATTTCATACTTTTCCTGCATCCTTCTCATTTCTCTTTCCAATTTTTCCTCCACTTCTCTTATTTGATTTTTAAAGTCCTTCTTAAAGTCCTCTATGGCCTGCAACCCGCTCATGTTTTCCCCTGGGGCTTTTGGAGCAGGACTTCTGACCTCACAGTCCTTTTCCCGCTCTATGCCCCCAAAATAGGATTCTAGGGTTGCATTTTTCTGTTTCCTTTGCCTTGGCATGTTGCCACTTAATTGCTTGACTTTTGGGCTTGTTGGCACACTATGGCTTTAAGGCCAGATAGAGGAATTTTCGTCCCGAACGTGTGGGGGGCAACTTCCGTTTCTGGCAAGCTGTAAACCCACCCACGACTTCCACCCTAGATCACAATCCAGATCCAGGGAGGTTAAAGCAAGAGCGATTACCCCCCAAGACTGATCGCTGGATCTCCCTACAAATTCGCAGGCCAGGAGCTGGAGCTGCCTCTGAAAACTACAAAATGGTGTGTCTCCTCAGCGGCTTCTAGCCCCCAGGGGAGGGAGCCAACGCATTCCCCAAATACTGGTCCCAAAATCCATAGGACACTAACCTCTTACTTTGTCCTAGGCATGTCTATGTTGATAATTCTGGAGTCGCCACAGCTGCTGGTATTCTGGGGTTCCTCCTGCCAGCTGCTGGCCCTGCCGCCCTGGGGCTAAAACCTCGGCTCATGGAGACCTGGGCTCCGCTCGGCTCGGCTCCCCATGCTCTGTGCGCTGCGTGCTGCCGGCTCCCAGAGCGCTGCGCTGGTCCTTCCTGCAGGGCTGCTGGGCTGTCTTCAGTGGGAGGTTAGCTTCTCTGTGTCGTTCTGTGGGTGCTGGGGCTCCAGAAGTTGTTCAGAGTCCCCTTTTACATAGTTTGGGGGGAATCTGGGGGCAGAGTGGCTTGGATGAGCTGTTTCTACTCTACCATCTAACATGTCAATTTTTATAGTAATGGGAAAGGGAAAAGAATACCTTTCAACAGTAAAGTGTAGGTGACATTTCACTGGACTCCGGAAATTTGATTTCAATTTCTGTTTTAGTCTCTAAAACTCTTCATCCTTAATTACTTCAATTGACCCAGAATCTCATTGAAGTGAATACTTCCTTCAGTGGTATAGCTTATGACACATCTTTAATAAGTTGCCATAAGCAAAGAATTTGTCACCTTATTGTCAACCAATGGATGATGAGCCTTTCGTTGCCATAAACAAATGTAAAACCTTTATTCCTTGTTAAAATCTGCCAAAGCTTTAACTCCACTGGAGTAGTTATTGAGAACTCATTTTGATAAAGGTAGTGCAGTAGATGGAGCACTTGAACTAAAGTCAATACAGCCTGACTCCAAATCCAACATTTGAGACTCTCTAGCTATGTACTTTGAGTAAGAAATGTAACTTCTATCTTGTCTCACTTTTTGTATGTGTTAAATTGGAATAATCAGAGTATCTACTTCACAAGGTTGTTTTAAGAACAAATATTTGTCAAGCACTTTGTAAAATTTAATGTTCTACATAAATGCTAGCTATCACTACTTCTTGCTCTTGTTCTACTACTTCTACCATCACTATTACTACTACCACTGTTACTGTTACTTCTACTACTACTACTACTACTACTAAATAGGAAATGACTAAAGTAATTAAATGTACTTTTAGTGGGTGATAAGGGATTCCCCTCTAGGTAATGCCTGAAGGTTGTTCTGGACTAACCAAAAGTGTGCAAACTTGAATGAATGGTTATATGAATATTTGATAATCTTGGCTTCAGTCCGATAGTCCTTTGCTAAACATGTATTACTTATCCTTGACTCAAGTAATTATCCAATGGGTCATCACTGGGTGATGGTGGTCTTTTGCACACCAAAAAAAAGCATGTTGTTCAATTCTTTTTTTTTTAAGAAAATTGGCTACCAAGATTAAGTTATCATCTCAATGAAACAATTAAAAATACATACTTTGACTTTTAATTTCCGCAAAGCAGAACACAGTTTGTATTGGAGGAAAAAAGAGACATTGCTGCTATTGTGTTATTATTAGGCAAGAAAAGAACTTTATAGATATCAAAATGACTAAATGTCAGAGCATTTGGGAATATGACAAACTGCAATAGTTATGTCACTGCATTTCTCCAATGACAGAAGCCATTTTAATCCTACACTTTCTACCAGTTCTAAGAGTTAGGATACAGCTCAAGGCCAAGGTGTTAATTGGCTAAGGTATTTGCCTAAACTTAAAGGAATAATGATCAGTGATAAAATGTTCCTAAAAATTAGCAACCACATACAGTGTTCAGGCATATAAATATAAATTTGGGCACTGTTTTATTTTAATGGCACATGAATTAAAACTGCATTGCAAAGAAATTGCTGCTGAACATCCACATTAATATCAAATGAATTCATTATGACCAGCACAGTTACAATGAATACTAAATGAATTAATAATAATGAGCCACTTAAAGTGTTACCTAATTGTTTTATTTCATTTTTATGTATATTTGGGTCCAATTTTAACTGTTAGGTTAATAGAGAATCACATTAAATAATTCATTTCCCCATCTAATATTGGGTAACATGCTTACTGATGGCTGCTGCATATTTAATATTTCCAACTTCACCTCAACTGGCCAGCTGATTGGCACCTTATTTTAGATTACTAGAGTGAAAGTGAAAAGCAAATGCTAACATAAGAGTGGTATGAAAATGTTGTCAAATGTGCAAACATGTTCCATTTAGGGCATCCTGTACCCAATGGTACATCAGGTTATATCCATGTATACAATACACCTGACTTTTTAGGATCATGTGATATCAGAAACGAAAGTGAACTTATATATGATCTAAGCCAATATGTTAATTTTATAGGGGAGAAAACTGAGGACCTACAAGCTGACTTGTCTGTGTGGCTGATCTGGTTGGTCCTTTAACTTAGATTTTTAGATTTAGGACCCACATTGGGCATGTATTTCCCAGTACCTGCAAAATAGTTTGCATTTAATAAATATTAACTGACTTGCCCAAGGACATATAGGTTATGTAGGTATATAGATTTACAACTAGAAAGATCCTTCAAAGAGCACTGATTTGAATCACAGGACCTGTGTTCAAATTCTATCTCCCACATTAGCTTCCTGTGACTTTAAGGAAGTCACTACAATTCCCTGGGGCTCAGTTTCTTCCTCTGTATAATGTGAGGATTAGATTAGGCTCCGTTTGAAGACCCTCCCAGCTCCATATCTATAATCATATCATTAAGGCCAAAACCCTCATTTTACAGATAACAAAATATCAAAGTATGATTATTTATCCATAGTTACACAAGGAATAAGTAGCAGAAATGCAATTCAAGTCCAAGCTTTTTGGGTATCATAAATCTTTTCCTTCTTCAGTTTTCTCATCTGGAAATAGGAATAAATTATAATACCCATTTTGAAGATTATTGTGAGAATCAAATGAGAAAATATTTGTAAAGTACTTAGCACATATCTGGCATATAGTAGGTGCTTAAGAAATATTTATTCTTTTCTCTTGAGAATGGACATTTTCACTGGCTAATCCAATTCTTTGAATGCTCTCCCTCTTCTCTCTGTTTATCACCCTCTTCTCTCTTTCTACTCATTTCCTTGACTTCCTTCAATTTCCAAATAAATCTCACTTTTGTCTGCCTTTTTACCTATGTTTATTTTCTCAATTTCTTTATCTTTAAATTTTTATTTTTAATTTTTTTCTAAGGCATATATAAATGAAAATTTTTAACTTTAATTTTTCAGAATTTTGAATTACAAATTCTCTCACTTCCTAATTTCCTCCCTCTTCAAAGGCAAGCAACTTGATACAGATTAAACATGTGCAGTCAAGCAAAACATTTCCATGTTAGGCATGTTGCAAAAGAAAATGAAGGTAATACATATATATATATATATATATATATATATATATATATATATATGTATACACCTATATATAATATATATTTTTATATATATATATAATATATAACATATATATTATATATATATATATATATATATATATATATATATAATCTCCTTTAATCAGCATTCAGACTCCATTATTTCTTTCTTTGCAGGTGGGTAGCTTTTTTCATGATAAGTCCTTTGGATTTGTCTTAGATCATTGTATTTCTGAGAATAGTTAAGTTATTCACAATTAATCATCATATAATATTGTGTTTACTGTGTACAATGTTCTCCTAGTTCTGTTCATTTCAATTTGCGCAAGTTCATATGTCTTCCCAGGTTATTTTTAAGCATCTTCCTCGTCATTTCTTATAGACCAATAGTATTCTGTCAAAATCATATATCAGAACTTGTTCAGCCATTCACCAATTGATGGGCATCCCCTCAATTTCCAATTCTTTGTCACTACAAAAATAGCTATTAAAGGGGGCAGAGCTAAGATGGCAGAGTAAAAACAAGAATTTGCTAAGCCCCCACTCCAACCACCTCCAATACCTCTAAATAAATTTTTGAGCTATAGAACCCACAAAGTGACAGAGAGATACAAATATCCCACTGAAGGCAGCCTCGAAGGCTGACAGGAAGGGTGTATGACACCAAGCTAGGAGCTGAGCAGTACTGGGTGAGGGTCTCAGACTCAGGGTGGCCCCAACCAGTGGCACAGATCAGACCAGAGCAGACTTCAGGAGAGTGAATCACCAGCAGCTGTGGTGGTTGCCAGACTTCTCAACCCATAAACACCAAAGAGAAAGTAAAAGGTCTGTGGGGAACTCTGTTGGAACCAGGTGATGAAAGAGCCAGGTCTGGCCCCTGTGCCCCAGGGCGAGATGGTTGGAGGCAGGGAGGTTGTAGCTGGTGCCTCATAGCTACCTCCAGAGCTCCTGGACTGCAGATTGTAGGGAGACCACACAACCATTCAGAGGGTAATTGTTCTTGCTTTGACCTGCTTGAATCTGGGTCTCAATCTTGGGTGGTGGTCCTGGGGTGGGTGGCAAGTGTGCAGGAGCTTGTGGTGGCTATAGAGAGGGCATTCCCCTCATATCTCAGAAAACAATTGTGAAAACCCCAGAGATTTGATGTTATCTCCACTCTGGAAGCAGAGTTCCACTTTGGCAAAGAGTTCAAAAGTCAAGTAATTGACTAGCAAGATGAGCAAGCAGAGAAAGCACAATTAGAGCATAGATTATTTCACTGGGGACAAAAAGGATCAAAATGTGAAACCAGAAGAAGAAAATAAAGTCAAAACTCCTGCATCAAAAGCTTCCAAGAAAAAATATAAACTGGTCACAGGCCATGGAGGAGCTCAAGAAGGATTTTGAAAATAAAGTAAGCGAAGTAGAAGAAAAATTGGGAATAGACATGAGAATGATGCAAGAAAATCATGAAAAGTGAGTCAACACTCTGCTAAGGGAGACCCTAAAAAATACTGAAGAATATAACTCCCTAAAAATACTGAAGAATATAACTCCTTAAAAAAAAAGACTAACACATGGCAAAAGAAGCCTAAAAAGTCAATGAGGAGAATGCCTTAAAAAGCCAAATTGCCCAGATGGAAAAGGAATTTCAAAGTTCACTGAAGAAAATAATTCCTTTAAATTAGATTGGGGTAAATGGGCTAATGACTTTATGAGAAGTCAGTATACTATAAAACAGAACCAAAGAAATGAAAAAATTAAAGGCAGTGTGAAATACCACATTGGAAAAACCACTGACTTTGAAAATAGATCCAGGAGAGATCATTTTAAAATTATTGAACTACCTGAAAGCCAGATCAAAAAAAAGAACCTGTACATCATCTTTCAAGAAATTCTCATGCAATATTGCCCTGATATTCTAGAATTAGAAGGTAAAATGGAAATTGAAAGCATTCACCAATTGCCTCTTGAAAAAGATCACAAAAAGAAAAGTCATAGGAATATTCTAGCCAAATTCCAGAGTTCCCAGGTCAAGGAGAAAATACTACAAGCAGTCAGGAAGAAACAATTTGAATATTGTGGAAACCCAATCAGGATAGCACAAAACCTAGCTACTTCTACATTAAGAGATCGAAGGGCTTCGAATACGATATTCTGGAGGTCAAAGGAGCTAGGATTAAAACGAAGAATCACCTACCCAGCAAAACTGGGTGTAATGCTTCAGGGGAAAATATGGTCATTTAATGAAACACAGGATTTTCAAGCATTCTTGATGAAAAAACCAGAGCTGAACTGAAAATTTGAATTTCAAATATAAGAAGCAAGAGAAGCATGAGAAGGTAAACAGGAAAAAGAAATCATATGCAACTTATTTAAGTTGATCTATTTACATTTCTACATGGAAAAACTATAATTGTAACTCATGAGGTGTTTCTCAGGATGAGGATAGTTGAAGGGAATATATATATGCACACATACATATATGTATGTATAGTAGGGTATATGTGTATAAATTTATATTTGAGTATGTGTATATTTGTGTAAATGTATACATAGACAAAGGGCATAGGATCAGTTGAATATGAAGGGATGATATCTAAAAAATAAAATTAAGAGGTGAGAGAGGAATATATTGGAAGAAGAAAGGGAGAGATAAATTAGGGTAAATAATCTCATATAAAAGAGGCAAAAGAAAACCATTACAATTGAGGGGAAGAGCAGGAAGGTGAAAGGGAATGGGTTAACCTTACTCTCATTGAATTTGTCTTAAGGAGGGAATAACATACACATTCAATTGGGTATCTTACCTTACAAATAAGTAGAGGGGAAAGGGATAAGAAGGGGGTGGATAGGAGGAAGGGAAGATTGGGGGAAAGAGTAGTTAGAAGCAAACACTTTTGAAAAGGAAAAGGGTTAATGTAGAAAATAGAATAAGTGGGGGATGGGATAAGATAGAGGGAAATATAGTTAGTCTTTCACAATATAATTACTATGGAAATGTTTTGTGTAACTACACATGTAAGATATAATATTGAATAACTTGTCTTCCCAGTGGGGGTGGGTGAGGAGGGAAGAAAGGAAAGAATCTGGAAATCAAAGTTTTAAAAACAAATGTTAAAAAAGATTTTTTTGTTTGTTTTTTGTTTTTGTTTTTTTGCCTGCAACTGGGAAATAAGATATATAGGCACAGGGATATATAAATCCATTTGCCCTATTAGAAAGTTAGAGGGGAGATGGGGGAGGATATGAGAGAACAGATTGAGGGAAGAGGTATTCAGTAGGTTCACTATCATGGGGTGGGGCCAGGGGAAAGACAGGTAGAAAATTTTGTAACTCAAAATCTTGTGGAAATTAATGTTGAAAACTAAAAATAAATAAATTGAAATATTAAAAAAGAGCTACTATAAATATTTTTAGATACAGAACCTTTTCCCTTTCCTTTGATCTGTTGGGGTTTCAGATCTAGTAGTGATATTACTGGGTCAAAGGATGTCCACATTTTTTGACAGCTTTTTGGTCATGGTTTCAAATTGCTCTCAAGAATGTTTGGATCAGCTCACAGCTTCACCAATAGTGCATTAGTGCCCCTGTTTTACCACAACCCCTCCAAAATTTTATAATTGTATTTTTCTTTTATATTATCCATACTGATAGGTAATAGGTAATACCTCAGAGTTGTTTTAATTTAGATTTCTCTATCTCTGACCTTTTGCACCTTTCCTCATCTCCCCTGATTTTAGTGCCTTTCATTTGTTGATTATTTATAATTTATTGTGTATATGTGTGTGTAACTATATCTGTCTATATCTTTATCCATAAACTTTTTTGTAAATACCTTGTAAATTATCTCTACTATCTATGCAGTCATTTAGATCAGGAACAATATTTTGCTTTAAAAAAAATATCCCTAGCGCTTACAAAGGTGCCTGATCCATAATAGTTACTTAACTGATTATAGTCACTCCTTAGTGTTAAACACTGTCTCCATTAAGCCCTTGATAAAATTCAATAAAACTTATTGATTGCTTGAAATATCATTAGTAGTAACAATAATAATATTAGATGAAACAATCAATTCTTTGATATGTAGAAGTTATAGTTACAGACTGCTTTCATATACATTATCTAATTTAATCCTAAGAACAACTCTGTGACTTAGATAGATAGATCTCTCACCAGGAATCATTGCATTTTAGGGCAAATTCAGTCAGGGTACTGAGAATAGTGCTACTCATGTGTATTGTACCACCATGAGCATAGCTGTAACAAGAAAGAGGGTTATTTATCTCTGATCCTCTCCTTAGTGGAGGAAAGGGATATGGTGGTCACTTGAAGAAATACATTCTGTCAGTGGGTCACCAGGTAATATCCCAGAGGCTTTACTTTACTATCTGGAGGCAATAAAAGACCACAGGTTATGATATAAGAAGAGGGTCTTTGTGGGAAAGATGCCTTTCTGGTAGATTATATCTGGTAGGGTATTGTTGCCCTGGAACAAACCCCTAGTTGTTCCATATCAGTTATGGTTCTGGAGTAAAGTCAATTAAACTTTCTGTCTTAGTTTCCTCATCTGTAAAATGGGACTAATAATAGCATCTACCTTCCAGGGTTATTGTGAGGATCAAGTGAGACAATTTATAAAGCACTTTGCACACTTTAAATCTCTATATAAATGCTAGCTATTATTAAAATGGGATGGGCAAAGTCATATAAAATCTTGTTGCTAGCATTATAGCCATGACACAGAAAAAGAAATTGTGTAAAGGGGCTTGCCCATACTTATACCAATAGGGAAACAGAAGGTTTAGCTCTTTGGATTCCAAATCCAGTCCTCTTTCCATTACTTCTGTCTCTTTACACACTTCCTGGGTGAGTCACTATTCTGAACCTCAGTTTCCTCACCTGTATGATGGAGATAAAAGTACTTACCTCATAGGTTTGATGAGAAAATATTATGATAGATATAAAGTAATGTGTAAACTTCGAAGCACTATAAAAGTTTGTTACTGTTCTTAGTGTCATTATTACTATAATGACCACAATTGCAATAGTGAATACTTTAAAAAAAACAACAACACAGAAAAGGCTGGGAAATGGCAGTGAGGTCATAGAGTGGGTAGAACACTGAATTAGGAATCAGGAAGGAGTGAGTTCAAATCTGACCTCAGACTCTTAGTAGTTGCCTGGGCAAGTCATTTAACCTCTCCTTGAATTTCCTTATCTATAAAATGGAACTGATAGTAGCACCTACCTTCCAGGATTATTTTGAAGATCAAATGATACAATCCTTGTAAAGTTCTTTGCAAACCTTAAAGCATCATATAAATGCTAGCTATTATTAAAATTGAGTAGGAAAAGAGATAGTAGCAGGAATGGGAGACACTGAAGGTGGGAGTGGGTGGGAATCAGAACAATCAGAGAAAGGCATGTTCCAGGGTCAAGATGAAGACACCATTTGCCTGCCAGGGAAAAGAAAAGCCATAAATGGGGGTGGGGGAGGGAGGAGAGATATATTTGAGAAATCTAATGTTCTCTCTGAACTTCTAACTCATGTATACACAACAGCTATTTGTCCCAATAGTCTTTAATATTTTCTTAGCAGCCTTTTTTAACTGCTTCCTTTAAAACAGGAAGTTATCTCTTTGGAGTACTTACTTGTGAAAAAAAACATAAATTCATTTTGATTCTCAGAATTCATGAATTTCAAGGGGATATTAAACTTGGAAATACATGCATACTTTTCCTGAATTAAATATTTCTTGTTATTATTTATTACCTTTTTATGGGTGGCACAGTTGTGAAATCCTCATTCCAGCATTGCATAACAAATTAGAAATGACACAGCTGAAAATTTACTTATGTCCTCAGGTACTTGCTCTTATTGGAAACCTGGAAACAGTTATTGTCTTTCCTTAGTCATGATTAAAGTTGTCTTTTCTTGAGAATATCCCAAAATCAGAAAATCAGAGAGATCAAATCATCATTGATTTAGAGCTGGAAGGAAGGCACCTGAGAGGCCATTAAGTCCAGTAGTCTTCTTTTACAGATGAGGAAACTGAGGTAAAAAAGAAGTTAAAAAATTTGCCCAGAGTCAGATGGCAAATAAGTGTCTGGTACAAGATTTAAACTTGGTTCTTCCTGATTCCAAGTCTAATACCTTATTCATTACCCCACATTGCCTTTCTATGTAATATCAGATCTTACAGGTCACTTTGTACGAATTTTTCATTTTGCAGATGAATGAACAGAGAAATCAGGTGATTTGCCTAAAGTCATATAAGTAAGACACCTGGGATTTGAACACTATTCCATCTGACTCCACTACAAAATACTTTTATATCTGTCTACTATAAACACAATAGAACAAAAGACCTTTTCATAACATGGTCTATGTACCATCAAAGATCATCAACTTCTTTGCAAAAAATTCACATTAAAAAAAAACAAGTTGTTTTGCTCTTGCCCTTTGAGAATCTGACTTCTTCATTTTTCCAGTTGAATTCCATGGTATCTGCATAACTTGCCTTATATGATGGGGTGCATCACACTCTGACTCCCATTTTTGTGCTTTTTCACTTGTAATATTCCCATGCTTGGGTATACTTCCCCTTTACCTCTGCCTCAGAAAGGCTCTCTTTTCCTTTAAAATATTCCTTATGCACTGTCTTCTACATAAAATCATCCTTACCCCCGCCCCCTAAATTGGTACATCCTTCCTCTGCAAGCTTTATTACTTTTTTTTATATTTATATTTATTCACTTCTTCTTTATACTGCATGCATTTTAATATTTACTTGTTATCTCTAGCATTAGACTATAAGTTCATTGCAAGTAGGGATTGTTTCATTCTTCATAATCGTATCACTAGTCCTGAAGAATAATACTTGTTGACTGCCTAACTGATCCGTTCTGCATATTAGCCTTTTACTGTGTTTATTTAGCGTGATGAATTGTCTAGAAGTGGGAGTATTGTAGATTCCACTTTTCCCTTTCCCTTTTATAGGAAGTAGAGCAGAGAGTGTCAGAGTAGGCCTCATTTGGAAACATTCCTGATAAATTGCCACGGGTTCATGAGAAGTACTTGACTGTTGAAGAGTAAATTTACTGCACACAATTCACTCCTCAACATTTCTTTGCTCAACTCTTCCCCTCCCCCAGCCCAATCTGATCTCATTAGAGAAGAGTAAGGGTTCTTTTGAAAAACCTTTCATCAAAGGGACGGCTGCCCAATCCCTGAGGATTCTGTCTCAAAACTTTTCATCATGGAGGGTTTGAGAGTGCTTGGCGCCATCTGTGCCTCGATTTTCCCCTTTTTTTGATTTTTTCTGAGCTGAGGTGCCAGCCGAGCCAGCCTGTGCCTGTCTCCTGCCAAAAAATTGAGAAATACCATGAATACTAAAATAAGAAAATTCCTTTTAGTCTTTCTGGTACAGGCACTGTATTCCGTGACTGCGTTTTCCACTAGCAATTCCATAAGAATCCCTTTTTATCCTTCTCCACAATAGAAAACTCGCAAGGAAGCTTGTGGTCTATTAGCAGAAAACAGAGGCACTGGCAAGCTATTACAGTCGCTGAGTCTTACAGTTGGGAAGCTGGGCAGAGACCCAAGTTTGTCCACGCCTAAGAACAACACTGTCTGCTAAAATTACAGTTTTCCCTTTTCACAAACCTCAAAGTTGTGAAACTTTACTAACTTTAAGAAAAGAACAGTTGGCCACACAAAAGATGCACTTCCAAATCTATCGAGCAACTTACTTATACTTGCAAATGAACCACTCAGAGTGTGTCTCAAGATGTATTTGCTCCAATTATTCTGCTAAGGTAGTAAGAAGAGACTCATCATCTTCAGTGTTTACAGGAACTGAAGAACTCTGAATGTAAATTTCAAAGACATCATCTGACCAGTGGAGGAGAAGGGAAAGTATGAGTACAGGGAGAGAAGTTGTAGGAAAGGACACCATATTTTTTTTTCTTAAGGAAGGCATTCTCTGAAGCCTCTATGGTTACCATGTCATAATGAAAGCCTATTAGAAAACAGAATTCGAGTCAGAGGGGGTGGGTGCATGGACTATCATGCTGTATGTGTTATTCTTCAATCTTGCTACCTTCCTGTTTCACCTCCATTGCCCCTGATTTCCATAACCTTGAGGTGCTTCACTGGTACCTCCAAAGTATGTTTTAAAAAAGCAAAAGAAAGCCTTCATTCAGGTGGATGCATTATGGAAGACTTACAGTAAGATTCGGACAAAAATCAAAATTGGATGATAAGATATATATGATCACAATCTGCACCACTGCAAGCATTAGGGAGACTATGACTCCATTAAGTTCCAGATAATGGTCCATTCGTGAAGTTTTAGCACAGACTTGTATCATGATTTAATTATGTGAGAGCTATTTTGTTAGGTGAGACCCAACATAGAGGACAGAATTTTTTACAAGCATAGAGGTGATAAGAAATGATGAAATTATTAAATTGCAATCAGAAAACACGCATTTTTTTTACTTTCTTACAACTTGCTAGGCACTAAACAAAATATGAAATCATCCTTGTTCTCAAGGAGTTTATATCCTTTCAGAGACAATTATATCCAGTTTCTCCATAGCACTAGACCTACATTCTCTTTCCCCTGAGAGATATAGAGTATGGGAGAGAGCAAAGGACTTGGTGGAGGAACTTACTGTACAGTAACCCAACCCCAGTCCAAGATTCTGTTTTTTGGTCAATTGAACTGGAAATGAAACCATACCTAGAATCCAATCCCAAGTCTTATTTAGGAGAGTGGGAACATGTATTTATGAAATGCCTACTTTATGCCAGGAACTATGCTAAGTGTTTTACAAATATTACCTCATTTGATCCTCATAACTACCCTGAGAAGTCAATGCTATTATTTTTACCATTTTATAGTTGAGGAAACTGAGGGAGGTGGCGATTAAGGGACTTGCTTAAGGTAACAGAGCTAGGGTCTGATGTTAGATTTGATCGCAGGTCTTCTTAATTCCAGTCCTAGCAATCTATCCATTACTTAGCATTGCTTAGCTGCTTCTAGGTTTACCCACCACAGATAAGACACACTTGTTTGTTTTTTTATATCCTGCACACTAAGTGCACCATTTCTAGAATCCACCAATGAGAGGACTCATAGTATCAGCAATTATACATATGTAATGCTGTTGTTGCAAACTCTGTGAAAAACATATGTACGAGGATAGCTATGCAGTCAGTGACAGCTATACTTATGAATTGCTAAGTTTAAACATAGCATTTCTAGACAGGCTAGACCTCTTTAGTTAGACAGTAAATACTGAAGGAGGAAGAATTCCTACTGTTACAATAATAGTGGCATTCTAGCGAAGCTATTGACAGGGCTTTTTGTTTGTTTTATTTTTTTACTGGAAGATAGCAAAGACATACCATTGTATTATCTATGATCTTATGATATTATCTATTTATTAATAGATAGTTATCTATGATAATATCATAGATAACTATCTATTATCTATGATCACATTCATCACATTTCCAAATAAACCATCTTTGTGAGTTAATCATGCCTGAACTACTGCATCACTCCCAAATTCATCCACCTGCCCAGTCCTTTCCAGCCAAATCAATAGGTCTTCATATTAATCTAACCAAAGAATCACAAAATTGAAGAATCAGAAGGGATCTCAGTAGTCTTCTAAAATAACACATATCTGAACAACATGTTCCCCTACAAAGCATACAAATATATTTACATATTTGAGAGATCTCAATATATCCTAAGGCAATACATTACTCTTTTCATTGTTAGAAAGATTTCTTGTTCTCTCCACATCACTTTCCACTTTGTCATCCTTCACATTGCTTTAAATTATCCCTTCTGGAGTTAAGTAAAGAAAGTTAAATGTGTTTTATAGAACATTTCTTCAAATACATAAAGAAAGCTCTCAGGTGTTTCCTAAGATTTCTCTTGTCCAACTGTCTACTCAGTTCCTTCAGCCAGTCCATATATGGCATGAAATAACAGTCTGCTGCCATCTTGGTTTTTCTCCTCTTGATACTCTACAGCTTAATTACAGTCTTGCCAAATGTGGTGCCTAGAGATGGAAATACAAGTACAGCTGGATCTAGACTATATAACTACTAGATGCCCTAGTGCTAGACATTATAACTCTGTTAATGAAGGCTAGATTGCATAAGCTTTTTCTTTTTTGTGGGGGGGGGTGGTGGTGTAGGTGTGACATATCACAGTCCTGATTCATATTGAATTTCTGGTCCTGAAACTCCCAGATTAATTTTTGTATGGCTGTATAGTCATTCTTCCTCAATCTTGTTCTTAAGACCCTCTAAGATTTTTTCATTTATCACTTTTTATTGAACACTGAAACATTTTAATCACAAACATTCAGTGAATTCTACATCGTTATCTAACCTTGTGCATGTCTTTATATATTCTCCACAACAATAGTATGAGAATTTTTGTTGAATACTTTTTAAATTTTATTTTTAGTTTATGGAATAAAGCAAGCATTTCCATAACATAGCACAATAAAAAGATGACTGTACATGAAGCTGCACATCTACTATGCACACCTTGATATTCCTTTCAAATATACAAGAAAATTATCATGTACATTTTCCACTCCTTTTTTTCTTCTCTCCCCCTCCACTCCCTAGAGATGACTACCATTAGACACAGATAAGTATGTATGTATATATGTATCATTATATATATTATATTAATACATATTACATATGTGTCAATATAATATATATTACATATGTATATGCATATATATCATTATGTAAATTATTCTATATATACTTCTGTTTATCAGTTTTTTCTCTGGATGCAGATAGTGTCTTTCTTCATATGACCTTTATAGTTAGTTTCAGAATTTTAATAAACAAATAACTTATTCACTCAAAGTTATTCTTAAAACAACATTGCTGACACTGTATACAATGTTCTCTTGGTTCTGCTCATTTTGCTCTACATTATTTCATGCAATTCTTTCCATGTTTTTTTTTCTAAAATCACCGAGCTCATCATTTCTTTTATCATAGTAGTTTTCAAACACACTCATATACCACAGTGTGTTTAGCCATTCCCCAACCAATTTGTATCCCTCTGATTTTCCTTTTCCACCAAAAAGAAATCTGTTAAATACTTTTCTAAACAGTCTTCAGAGGAAGAAATTAGAGCTATTTATAGTCATGTAAAAATGCTCTAAATCTCTATTGATTAGAGAAATGCAATTCAAAACAACTCTTAAGTACCATATCACACCTATCAGATTGATTGACATAACAAAATGGGAAAATTATAAATGCTGGAGATGTGGGAAAATTAGAATATTAATTCATTGTTGATGGAGTTGTGAACTGACTCAACCATTCTGGAGAGCAATTTGGAACTGTCCCCAAAGGGCTATAAAAATGTGCAGACCCTTTGACCCAGCAATACCACCTCTAAGGTTATATCCCAAAGAGATCATAAAAATGGGAAAAGGACCCACATGTACAAAAATATTTATAGTAGCTCTTTTTGTGATGGACAAGAACTGGAAATTGAGGGGATGCACATCAATTAGGGAATTGTGGTATATGGATGTAGTGGAATACCATTTTGCTATAAGAAATGATGAGCAGGCAGACTTCAGAAAAACCGGGAAAGACTTATATGAACTGATTCTGAGTGAAGTGAGCAAAATCAGGAAAACATTGTACTTAGAAACACTCACATTGTGCAATGACTGACTTTGATAGACTTAACCCTTCTCAGCAATGCAAGGATCTATAACAACTCCAAAAGGCTAATGATGGAAAATCCCATCCACGTCCACAGAAAGACATATGGAGTCTGCATGCAGATTGAAGCAAACTATTTGCTCTTTTTTTGTTGTTTAGTTTAGTTTTTTTTTCTTTCTCATGGTCCCTCCCATTCATTCTAGTTCTTCTATACAACCTGACTAATATGAAAATATGTTTAAGAAGAATGCATATGTAGAGCCTATATTGGACTGTACACAGTATTGGGGAGGGAGGAGGGCAGAGAGGCAGAGAAAATTTAAAACTTATGGAAGTGAATGTTGAAAACTAAAAATACATAATTTACTAAAAATACTTTTCTAAAATCAGGGTATACTTCATCTATAGCATTCCCCTGGACTTTTTATAGTAACCTTTCAGTAAAAAAAATGAGAGGTTAGTCAAGCATGTCTAGCTAGGACATCTAGATGAGCAATGGATAGGGCACTGAGTCTGGAGTAAGGAAGATCTGATTTCAAATCCAGTCTGTCAGTTACTAACTGTGAGACTCTAAATGAGTCACTTAATCTCTGCCTGCCTCAGTTTCTTCACTATAAAATGGGAATAGTAGCAACTTACCTCACATGATCATTTTGAGGATTAAATAATATTTGCAACAAGTGCTTAGCAATTAGGTACTACATAATGCCTTATTCTTTTTTTTTTTTTTAAGCAATCCATTATGTCTTGTTCTTAGGTCCCAATCATTTAAGGATATGTTGCCATTTACTCTACAATTCAGTGAACCATGTAACAAAAGCAAAATAGCTAAGCAAAACTGATTAACAAAGGGATTAAATATCTGACAATGTAAGTAATATCCCAAGCCCATAAATGCCAACCCTCTAAGGAAAGAAGGGAAATTACACTTGCTCACCTCTTCACTGTGACCAAAATTCATTCTTCCAATCACACAATATTTGGCTCTATTTTAGTCTTCTTTTTTTCCATCAATGTAGATGTTCTCTTTTTAACAATGAAATTACTATGACCTAATGGTGATTATCACTCCTTTTTCTCTAAATATTCACTATCCACATTTTTAATAATGCATTATAGACAATATACAGAAATGAAACAGGTTCAGGGATCTGTGGTTTATAGATTCCATTTTCTTCCCCTTAAAAATAAAACAAACTGAGTAGAAAATAGTTATACTTGTTTAGTCTTGTGTGTTATCAATTCCCTTCACTACAGCCTTTCAAAGGTGATTCAGTAATCACTGTTGCTGGCTCTTTAAGTAACAGCAATTGTCAAGAGGTAACTAGAAATGATCAATGGTATCTGGATGCTCTTTTAATACCTCTAGTATATTTCTGGTATCAACTCCATATTAGTAATTTTTATTTCCTCTTGGTATATATTTATTTCTCTAATGTCTTTTTCTTATTGCTGTAGCTGACATTTATTTATAACTGAGTATATACTACTATATTTAAGTAGTAGCGATGATAATGAACATGCTTGCTTTTCCCCTGATCTTATTGCAATGTTCTTTAGCATTTTCCATTCTAATAATACTACCTTTGAATTTTTGATAAAACTGATTATCACATATAAGGAAAGTCTATTTGTACCTATTTAAAAAAAAATATTTTCAACAAAAATTAGTTATATTTTCAAAATTTTTCCTGATGAAAATATTTTATAATCATGAGATTATATTATTATTGATATGAATATGGCTCAAAATGCTTATGGTTTTCCAAATATTAAAACATCACTAGGTTTCTGGTATTAATCCAACTTAATTATCATGTATGATTTTTGAAAAGTATGTTGTAGTCTTTTGGCTAATATTATTATTTTATATCTTTATTCCTAAGAAATATTAGCCTGGGGGTGGGGGACCTACATTAGTTTATATTTTTCTTTCTCTCCTTATCTATTCCTGGTTTGGTTATCAGGGCTATACCTGCCTCAAAGAAGGGGTTTGTTAGGATATGGTTATTTTTTATGTTTGAAAATAATTTATAGGATAATGTAATAAGTTGCTCTTTCAATATTTGATGATAGAACTCACTTGTAAATCCATCTGAACCTTGGTCTCCCCATAATTCCCCTTTAGGATTTTGTTTCTGGATTAGAAAATTTCTTTTTCTGAGATTGGGTTATATAAATCAACCCATTAGCTTTGTGAAGTACCTATTATATGTAATGAACTGTGCTAAGCACTGGGAATATAAAGAAAAGCAAAGGAGAGTCCTTGCCCTCAAGGAATTTACAAGTTAATGCCAATCAAAAAGTGAACAATTATGTACCTAGAAGATCTATAAATTAGAGATAGTGGACAGAGGGAAAGCATTAGCATTAAGGTGGGGGAAAGAGAGAGGATTCTTCCACAAGGAGGGAATGTAGCTGAGACTTCAGGGCATCCAGGAAATCCAGGAGACAGAGATGAGTAGGGAAAATGTTTTAGGCATAGCTAGTAAAAATATCCAGAGTTGAAAGTTGATGTGACTTCTTACTTGCTCAGAGGCAAGGGTATGGGAGGGAATAAAAAGAGAAAGAAGACCAGAAAAATAGGAAGGAACTGTGCTTCAGAGGACTTTAAAAGACAAAAAGAGGATTTTATAACTGGTTCTGAAGGAAATAGGGTACTCTTGGAGTTGACTAATTTAGGGGAGGTGGTGACATATTCAGACTTATTCTTTAGGAAGATCAGTTTAGCAGCTAATTGAAGGATGGACTAAAGTAGGGAGACCAATCAGCAGCTCTTTCTTTCCTTTTTTTAATTAATTTATTAGTTTAGTTTTAGTTAACAAGATTCAATTCCATAGTGGGGGCAGAGCCAAAATGGCGGAGTAGAAGCAGCACTTCCAAGGTGCTCTGCCCAACACAACTTCCAAACAATGTAGAAGGGGACTCTGAAAAACTTCTGGAGCCCCAGCACCCACAGAACAACACAGAGAAGCCAACCTCCCACTGAGGAGAGCCCAGCAGCCCTGCAGGGAGCAGCAAGCACTGCACTCTAAGAACAGGCAGCACAACATGCTGGGAACTGACAGCACAGCGCTCTGAGAGCTGAGCCCAGGCCCGAGTGAGCCCTGATTTTAGCCCTAGGGCAGCTGGGCCAGCAGCCGGCTGGAGGGAACCCAAAACACCAGCAGCTGTGGTGATTCCAGAATTATCAGCGCAGATATGCCTAGGACAAAATGAGAGGTTAATGCCCTATGGACTTTGGGACAAGTATTTGGGAAATGCGTCGGCTTCCTCCCCTGGGAGCAAAAAGCTGCTGAGGAAACAGGGCACAGAAGCCATTTTGCAGCGTCAGTGGTGGCTCTAGCTCCTGGTCTGTGAACTGTAGGGAGATCCAGCAAGAAGTCTGGGGGTTAATCGCTCTTGCTTTAAACTGCCTGGATCTGGATTGTGGTCTGGGGGGGAGGTTTGGGGTGGGTATCCAATTTGCCAGAGTGGGTGGAGGCTTTACAGAGGCCACCCAACCTGTGGAAGTTGTGAAGACCTCACGTTTGGGCGGAAGCTCTCCTGTCTGGTGGCAGAGTCCTACTGTGGCAACAAGCTCAAAAATCAAGTAATTAAGTGGCAATATGCCTAGGCAAAAGAAACAAAATAAACAGAAAAAATTCAAGAGTGGACTCCTATTTTAGAGGCAAAGAGGATCAAAGTATGGAGGAGGACTATGAGGTCAGAACTCCTGCACCAAAAGCCCCAAATAAAAATACAAGCTGGTTACAGGCCATAGAGGACCTTAAGAAGCAGATAAGAGAAGTGGGGGGAAAATTGGGAAGAGAAATGAGAAAGATGCAAGAAAAGTATGAAATGAGAGTCAATAGCCTGACTGAGGAAAATAACACCTTAAAAATAGACTAACTCAAACGGCAAGAGAGGCTCAGAAAGGCAGTGAGGAGAAGAATGCCTTAAAAAGCCTAATTTGCCAGATGGAAAAAGAATCGCAAAAGCTCACTGAGGAGATTCATTCCTTCAGAGTTAGACTGGAGTAAATGGAAGCTAGTGACTTCATGAGAAATCAAGATGCTGTTAAACAGATCCAAACAAATGAAAGAATAGAAGGCAATGTGAAATATCTCATGGGAAAAACCACTGACCTGGACAATAGATCCAGGAGAGACAATTTAAAAAGTATTGGACTACCTGAAAGTCACAATCAAAGAAAGAACCTAGAAACCATCCTTCAAGAAATTCTCAAGGAAAATTGCCTTGATGTTTTAGATCCAGAGGGCAAAATAGAGGTTGAAAGAATCCACCTATCACCTCCTGAAAAAGATCCCCAAAAGAAAACTCCCAGGAATATTATAGCCATGTACCAGAACTCCCAGATCAAGGAGAAAATACTACAATCAGCTAGGAAGAAACAATTTCAATATTGTGGAAACACAATCAGAATAGCACAGGACCTGGCAGCTTCTACACTGAGGGACTGAAGGGCATGGAATATGATATTCCAGAGGGCAAAAGAACTGGGATTGAAGCCAAGGGACACCTACCCAGCAAAACTGAGTATCTTGTTTCAGGGGAAAATATGGTCATTCAGTGGAATAGAGGACTTTCAAGCATTCTTGAGGAAAAAAACAGAGTTGAATAGAAAATTTGACATTCAAACACAAGAAGCAAGAGATGCTTGAGGAGGGAATCAAGGAAAAAAAATCAAAAGGAACTTATCAAAGTTGAACTATTTACATTCCTACATGGAAAAACAATAACTGTGTCTGATGAAACCTTTCTCATTATGAAAATAATTGAAGAAGGGTATATGGTCATATGAGTACATATGTGAATGTGTGTGTATATGTTTACAGTTATACAAGGATAGAGGACACGGGTTAAATTTTATGGGAAGGGATGATACTTAAGGGGTGAAGTTAAGAGGTGAGAGAGGAAAGTGGCAATAGGAGATGGGGAGAGACAAAGTAGGGTTAACTAACTCATGTAGAAGAGACAAGGGGAAGTAGTTGCAGGGGAGGGGAAGAACAGGAAGGCAAAAAGGCAAAACCATATTCTCATTGAAGTTGGCTCAAGGAGAGAATCACATACATACTAAATGGGATATCTCCCCCTGCAGGAGAGTAGGGGAAAGGGGGATGAGAGGGAGATGATGGAGGAGAAGGCATTCTAGGGGGAGGGGAGGTTGGAAGTACCCACTTTCAAAGAGTTACAGGATCAAAGGAGGGAATGGACCAGGTGGGAGGTGAGATGGATGGGAGGGAAATGTAAGCAGTCTTTTACAACATATCTACTATGGTAATGTTTTGCATAGCTATACATGTACAACACATACTGAATTGCTTATCTTCTCTGAGGGAGTGGGTGACAAGGGACGAAGGGAATGGATCTGAAAATTGAAGTTTTAAAATCAAATGTTTCATAAGATGTCCAGGCATTGGGGCTCAGAGATTCACCTTGCCCTAATGGCAAAGTGGGAGGGGGTATGGGAGAAGATATGGGAGAGAGCAGATTGGATGAGGGGATATCTAGTGGAACTGCTATTGTGGGGTGTTGGGTAGGGGAAAAAAATGGGGGAAAAATGTAACTCATAATCTGATGGAAATGAATGATGTAAACCAGAAGTTAATAAAGCATTTGTTTAATGAAAAAATAAAGATTCAATTCCATAATTCCTTGATTTTCAAATTTCCTTTTCCTCCCCACCCAAAGCCCCACAACAGCTTATAGTCCAGTATAGATGTTCTGCAAATACTTTCATATTAGACATTAGTCCAATTACAAAGGCATATTGTATTAGGTGGGATGAAAAATGGTAAAGAAGAAATAAAACCAAACAATGAAAAGAAAAAGATCAATTAGTTTGCTTCCATCAGGATTAAAGCTCAGTTCTTTCTAGTTATATCTCTGGATGTCCCATTTCTCTCCTTCATGAATCTTTTGGGATTGACTTATATCACTGCATTGCTGAAAAGAGTCCAGTCTGTCATAGTTGGTCATCACACGTATTTTGTATCTGTGATTGTATAAAAATTTCTCCTGATTTTACTCTTTTCACTCAGCATCAGTTTGTATAAGCCTTTCCAGGTAAATATGAAAACCATCTCCTCTTTGTTTCTTATAGCACAATAATGTTCCATTAGCAGCTCTTTCAACAGTACAGACATGAAGAGATGAGGGCCACCACCTATTACTTTTTCAGTTAGACTGGGTCTTCTGTTCTCTCTTGTAAAAATTCACATTTCCTTTAAGTTTTTTTTGTTTGTTTTATTGCTATATAATTGAACAATGATTTCCTTTATTTCCTTTTCATTCATTGTGAATTGTTTGTAAAAATATTTTGATAATTTGGCTTCCTTTTCTTTATCTCTTGACTAAATAATCTGAGTTTGTTCATTTTATTAGTTTTTATGAATCTCCTAGTTTTATTTATCAATTCATATTTGACATTTACTATATTTTTTAAAAAATCAGAATTGAATAGTTACTGGACAGCTGGTCTCAGAGTCAGGCGGGACCTGAGTTGGAAATCCCAACTCATACTGTCTCTGTGACCTAGACAAGCACTTCCCTTCCAGCTGTCTAAACAACTCTCTAAGAATATAAGATGAAGATATACTGCCATACTGGATCAGGAGAGGGAACTTTCCCATCGAGAAGTACCCCATACTGATAAAATCACAAATTTATTCTCTATCTCTATCCTTTGATTTTTTAGAATTTTTACTTTTGTGTTATTTTAAGTTTTTATTGGTTGCTTTGCTAGTTCTTTAAATTGCATTTTTAAATTATCAATTTGCATCCCTAACTTCTAGATTTTTCTGAGGGTTTTTTGCTTTTTTTTTTTGCTTTTTTTTTTTTTTTTTTTTTTTTTTTGCTTTTTGGAGGGGGAAAGCAGAGCAGTTGGGGTTAAATGACTTGCCCAAGGTCACATGGCTAGTAAGTCTTAAGTTTCTGAGGTCTAATTTGAACTCAGGTCCTCCTGACTTCAGGTTGGGTGCTCTATTCACTGAGCCACCTAGCTGTCCGAAATTTTTATAGGCCTAAAAATAAGGCACATTGATTTTTACCACTCATTGTTTTATTGTATATTTCTCCATTAATCACATTCCTTTTTCCTTAATGGATCTTATGTCATTGGATGCATATAGTCACTAATAATAATATTCTGTTATCTCTGCTACCTTTTAATCTAAAGCAGATAGCAAGCTCATTTCATTTAACCATGGCTATATTTACTGTTCCCTTTTCTGAGAACATGATCACCATGTTTGCTTTACTGAATTCATCTGAAGGATAATGAGTTCTGCTCTAGCCCCTCATTTTAACACTCTATGAATTTTTGAGTTTCAACTATGTTTCCTGTAAACATATTTTGCTACCAGCCTTCATTTAATGGATGAGTGCATCCCATTTATATCCATGGCTATGATAATTGTGGTTTTTGCTTTTTTTACCCTCATCCTATTTTTCATCTCTTTATTCACCCTACTTTCCTCTTTATAAATAATTTTTAAAAAGGTTATGGAAAGAAAGGGAACAATAAACCAATACTACTTATCTCTAACTAAAATAATATGATCCTACTCCTCTGTCCCTTTTCTCTTCACCCAATACAGATGCCTATCACTTTTTCTTAAACTGTTTTTCTCATGGTTTAATTCCTTCCCTTCTCCTATAATTCTCCCTCCAATGTTGATTTTTTTTGTTCATGACTATTCTTTCCTTAGCTCTATCTTCCCTCTTTAAACACCTCTCCATTTTCCCTGTTACCTTGTCTAAATTGGTGTATTTCTCTATCAAAGTTTGGTAGAAAACCCTCCATTGTACATTTCAGATAAGAATAGAAACATGAAATGCCTGAACAGACACTCCTTCTTAAATTTTTGCATATTCTTCTGGCATATCCTTATTAGAAGAAATAACAAATTCCTATCAATTTTTCTGTATTTCTTCCCTAGTGTATGGCCCTTTTCATGCCATTTTCTTTTCTCTTTAAAAAAAACACAATAAATAACAATAACAAAAACTAAAACTAAACCAAACATAGTGATTGTCTTAAACACAGTGACCCTTAAAACCTTAATATTCTGAAGGGAAACCTGTATTCACCTGTTCTTTTCTTCTCCAATTAGAATGTAGGAATTTTGTCATCATTTACATCATTCCAACTGCTTGAATATATTTACCTTTCTATGTTTCTCTTGACTGCTATATTTAAATTTCAGCGTTTTTACACAGGTCTGGTTTTTTCACCAAGAACCATCAATAATCTCCTATTAAAGATCCCTATTTTCCCTAATGGGATTATTCTTACTTTTGTTGGGTAAGTTATTTATTATAACTTATATTTATATTATTATTAATTAATAACAGCAACATAAAATAACATTTCCTAAGTGACAACCTTGTACTTTTTCAGGAATGCTCTCCTGTTTCTCACTATCCTACTTCCAGTTCTTGCTTATTTATACTCTTCTTTTATTAGAATGTAAGCTCTTTGAGTGGAGTAACTATCTTATTTTTGTGTATTTTTGATCCCTAGAATTTAACATCATTCAGACATAAAAATGGAAGCTAGAATATTATTTATGGAATATCATTTATATTTTTAAATAATTATTTATCTTTTCCTTTTTGGAATATTATATTCTGACACTTTCTCTACTTTGTCATACTTACAAGAGCGTCTTGTAGTCTTGTTTGATTACATGTTTCCTTGATTCTTGAGTTGTCTTTTTGGCTACTTTTTGGCATGCTTTATTTTGATTTGGGTCTTTTGGATTCATTAAAACAACTTACTTCTTGATACTTTAATACTCAAAAATTTGCCGCTACATAAAAAAAAAAAAATTTAATCCTGGTAAAAACTGCCCTTCATACACACACACACACACACACACACACACACACACACATAATAGACTTTCTATTTCAAATTAGATGTAGTCAGTCATCTACATACTGTGGATGAATCTACCCAACCTTTTCATGTCCTCAGATGACAAGTATATTGTATGTAGCTTCATCCATTTATACATTTTCATCTTGATAAGACTAGCCACAATTTACATTCTGCTGGTATAGCATCAGAAAAAACAGACATCCAAGGAATACAATGAGCTCTTGAAATAGGAATTTGGTTGTTCCAATAATATTTAAATATCCATATATAATACGATAAATTTAAATAATTCATCTTTATTCCTATCACAATAAGGCCCATATTCTATTTACTTAGTATATTGCTTACTCTAACCTGAATCTTAACTTTTATTTAATTTCCTCTTCCATTGACACTTACATTGACACTGTGATTGTCATATGTTTACTCAATCAGGCCTACCCAATGTTATGTGTAATAGAAAGATATCTCATTTTTTGTATATATAACTTTTCAAATAGTACTATAAAAATTTCAAGAAGGGGCGGAGTCAAGATAGTGGAGTAGAAACAGCACTTATGCTGAGCTGCAACCCACACCACTTCAAAATTATGTAAAAGGGGGATTTTGAACAACCTCTGGAGCTCCAAAACCCACAAAATGACACAGAGAAGCTAACCTCCCATTGAGGACAGCATGGCAGCCCGGTAGGGAGCAGCCAGCATAGCGCTCAGGGAGCCGCAGCTCTCTGGGAGCCAAGTCCAGGACTGTGTGAGTCATGGTTTTAACCCGAGGGCAGCCAGACAAGCAGCCAGATGGAGTGACCCCAGAACACCAGGAGCTGTGCCATTTCCAGAATTATCAACACATAGATGCCTAGAACAAAGTGAGAGGTCTTTGGGACTGGTTGGGAGACTTTGGGACTGGTTGGGGAACTTTTGGACTTTGGGACTGGTTGGGAAGATGCATCAGCTTCTTCCCCTGGGGGCAAGAAGCTGCTGAGGATCAGTCTTAGCTTGTGCCACATTGCCACATTGCAGCTTCACCTCTTGGCCTGCAAATTGTAGGGGGATCTGGCAATCACTCTAAGGGGTAAGCATTCTTGCTTTATCCTTCTTGGATCTGGATTGCAGTCTGGGGCAGAGGGCTTGGGGTATGTGACCAGCTTGCCAGAGTGTGTGGAGGCTTCAGAGAGGCCACCCAACTAATACCTCCAGAAGTTGAGAAAATTCCAACGTTTGGGACAAAAGATCCCCTGGCTGGTGGCAAAGTCCTACTGTGGCAACAAGCCCAAAGGTTAAGTAATTGAGTGGCAACATGCCTAGACAAAGGAAACAAAATAAACAAAAAAATTCAACATTAGACTCCTATTTTGGGGGCAAAGAAGATCAAATCATGGAACAGGAGGAGGACTGGGAGGTCAGAAATCCTGCACCAAAAGTTCCAAATGAAAATATGAGCTGGTTACAGGCCATAGAGGACTTTAAGAAGCAGATAAGAGAAGTGAGGGAAAAATTGGGAAGAGAAATGAGAAAGATGTAAGAAAAGTATGAAATGACAATCAACAGCCTGATTGAGGAAAATAACACCTTAAAAAATAGACAAACTCAAATGGCTAAAGAGGCTCAAAAAGGCAATGAGGAGAAGAATGCCTTAAAAAGCTGAATTTGCCAGATGGAAAAAGAATCTCAAAAGCTCACTGAGAAGATTCATTCCTTCAGAATTAGACTGCAGAAAATGGAAGCTAGTGACTTTATGAGAAATCAAGATTCTGTTAAGCAGATCCAAACAAATGAAAGAATAGAAGGCAATGTGAAATATATCATGGGAAAAACCACTGACCTGGAAAATAGATCCAGGAGAGACAATCTAAAAATTATTGGACTACCTGAAAGTTATGATCAAAAAAAGAATCTAGAAATCATTCTTCAAGAAATTCTCAAGGAAAATTGCCCTGATGTTTTAGAACCAGAGAGCAAAATAGAGGTTGAAAGAATCCTCAGATTACCTCCTGACAAAGATCCCAAAAAGAAAATTCCTAGGAATATTGTAGCCAGGTTCCAGAATTCCCAGATCAAGGAGAGAATATTACAAGCAGCCCGGAAGAAACAATTTCAATATTGTGGAAACACAATCAGGATAACACAGGATCTGGCAGCTTCTACACTGAGGGTATGAAGGGCATGGTATATGATATTCCAGAAGTCAAAGGACCTGGGATTAAAACCAAGAATCACCTACCCAGAAAAACTGAGTATCATGTTTCAAGGAAAAATTTGGTCATTCAGTGGAATAGAGGACTTCCAAGCATTCTTGAGGAAAAAACCAGAGTTGAATAGAAAATCTGACATTCAGATATAAGAAGCAAGAGATGCTTGAGAAGGTAAACAGGGAAAAGAAATCACTATGAACTTATCAAAGTTGAACTATTTACATTCCTACAGGGAAAAACAATTACTATAACTGATGAAACTTTCCTCAGTATGAAAATAGTTGAAGAAGGGCATATGGGCATATGAATACATATGTAAATGTGTGTATGTATGTTTTCAGGTATACATAGATAGAGGGCATAGGTAGAATTTAATAGGAAGGGATGATACTTAAAATGTGACGTTAAGAAGTGAGTGAGTAATGTGGTAAGGGAGAATGGGGAGAGACAATGGGGTGAACTGTATTGTGTAGAGGATGCAGGGGAAGTTGGTTGCAGGGGAGGGAAAGAACAGGAAGGCAAAAAGGCAAAACCTTATTCTCATTGAATTTGGACCAGGGAGAGAATGACATGCATACTAAATAGGGTATCCTACCCTACAGGAGTGTGGGGGGGAGGGCTGCCTGGGAGGGGAGGGATGTTGGAAGCACCCGCTTTTGAAAAGGGACAGGATCAAGGTGGGGAGTGGACCAGGTAGAAGGTGGGATGGGAGGAAGGGAAATACAGTCAGTCTATTACAATATATCTGCTATGGTAATGTTTTGCATAGCTACACATGTACAGCATATACTGAGTCGCTTATCTTCCTTTTAAAATCAATTTTTAAAAAATATATATAAATAATATGATTAATACTATTTTGCATATAATTGGGAGATAAGATGTGCAGGCAATGGGGTGTAGGGATATACCTCGGCCTACTGGAAAAGTCAAAGGGGATATGGAAGAAGAGATGGGAGAGAACAGATTGGATGAGGGGATATCCTGCATGACTGTTATTCTGGGGTGGTGGGTAGGGGAAAAATGGGGAAAAAATTGTAACTCAAAATCTGGTGGAAATGAATGATGTAAACCAGAAGCTAATAAAGCATTTGGAAAAAAAAAATTTTTTTAAATAAAAAGAAAAAATTTTCAAGAAAAAAATCAAATCTCTAGTTAGTCATTCACTTATTTCAAGAAATACTTAAAATATTTGAGTGATTTATGAACCAAGTTCCAGAAGAATTTGAAGAGAACATTTGAAATGGAATTTGACCAGTCTTATAACCTACTCAAAGATTCAACACTGGGCTGCTGACTTGAATCCTCTATCCATTAAGATCCCCAGTTCATATATTATGCCTACTGTTTCATTATTTGTGTTTAAAATTCTATAATCATCTTTTCATTAATCATTATTTTTTTTTTAAAGCAATTGGGGTTAAGTAACTTGCTCAAGGTTACACGGCTAGTCATTATTTATGCGTGGGTGCTCATTTTCTGAGGCCGGATCTGAGCTCGGGTCATCCAAACTCTGAGGCTGGCGCTCTTACTCACTGCGCCACCTAGCCGCCCCTTTAGGGCAATTGGGGTTAAGTAACTTTTGTTTGTGCGGATTAAGTGTCTGAGCCCGGCTCCGAACTCAGGTCCTTCTGATTCCAGGGCCGGCGCTCTATTCACTGTGCCACCTAGCCGCCCCTTCATTAATCATTATTGATATCTTTTTTTTATATTATCAAAGTTACTTTTAATTCTATTCCTATCCCCGAAACATGTTACTATTCTTCCTTAACATATAAGAGCCATATACTTAATCAATATTTTCTATAACTCATTTGATCATTTAATTAAAAATATCAAATTGTATTTGACTCAGAAAAGATCATTTGCTGATCATACCTCACTATGTACATTGAATTGACATTAATTATTCAATTATTCCATCAAAACAACTATCCATGTGCCTCCATCTTTCAAATTTTCCTTTTTCTCTTTAAGACACAAGTCTGGTTTAAGTTCTTTTCCTCTTCCACTTGGACTATTGCCGTAGCCTTCTCATTGATTTCAATGCCTCAAGTCTCTCTCCTTTCCAATCTACTATCTCTTCAACTGCTTATGTGATTTTCTAAAAGGCAAACCAGACCATTCCTCTCCCCTACATAATAAAATCCAGTTGTTTTATTTTGCCTGTATGATCAAATATAAGCTTCTGATTTAGCCCTTTAAAGCTAAATGAGCTAGACTGAACTTACTTGTCCATGCATATAATCTAATTTCTCAATTTACTTTATGACATAGTACAGTAAGACCACCATTTTGCTGTTCCTCATACATGATATTCTAGCTTCCATTTTTATGCCTGGATGATGTTGAGGATCAAAAATACACAAAAATAAGATAATTACCCCTCTCAAAAAGCTTACATTCTAATAAAAGAAGAGTATATATAAGTAAGAACTAGAAGTAGGATGGTGAGAAATCGTAGAGCATTCCTGAAAAAGGATAAGGTTTTCACTAAGGAAATGTTATTTTATGTTGCTGTTATCATTATTAAATGTTACTAAGGCTAGAGAGGGATATCTGTCAGAAGTGAAATGATTATACCTGATACCCTTCATGAAATGGCTATTCAAGCTAGGGACTCTCCAATCAGGAGAGAAGGCCTTCTAAGGGAAAGACTTCTCCTGGGTGGGAGGCCTGCTAAGGAGGAGATGGAGTTCAGAGAGTGAGTTGAGTCAGGAATCTTAAAATCCCTTCTTTCTTTTATCAGTCCATTCAAGTATTACCTTCTATTTGAAGCCTTTTATGAATCCCTTTGGAGCTGCTAGAGCCTCCTCTGAAAATCTTCCTTATGTTTCTTTTGTATCTGCTTATTTATGTATTTGTAATTTTCCCTGATAGAGGAGACTAAGCTCCTTGAAGGCAGGGATTGTTTCATATTTTTCTTTTTATCCTTAGCACCTAGTACAATATATGACATTTTTAGGAACTCAAGAAATACCTATCGATTGATTATTTTTTAAGTTATAGGATGTGTGAATATCAGATGGTTTTATAAGAATATGATATAGAATTCCATACTAAAGTCATATCCTTCTGTGTCATAGTAAGTGATTAGTAAATACCTTTCATTTATTCACTCATTTATACTTTCATTAGTTTATCTTCGCATGTAGTTGGCCCTCTGTTCTCAAAGGCTATCCCTGTCCACCTATTATTAGGATTGCCAACTGGAAAGACATAAAATATGGACCCACTTACATATTGTGTCTGTCATCTGAGTTCCAGCGTAGAAGAGTGCTGAGAGGCCCATCTCTAGAAGTTGCTCATAAGGTGATGAATTCGGGGTATCATAAAAACTATTTAAGATGTGTCCTATTTGTTAGAAGGATTTTTGTTTTCTTTGGTGAGAGAAAAACTGACACTCATACCATCTAAAATCCTTTAGGTATTGAGGCAGGGGATATGTGGAACAGACTCGGAGGCCTCACTAAAGTTGAAATGCATTATTTTTTCCTTTTCCTCCTGTTGATAAGATAGCCATAGAAGGCTATTTGGTTTGCCATATCAGGCACATTCTTCCCGAAGACAAGTTGGTGATTACCTAGGCCTTTATTATATTCTGAGTGATTGTAAACAGTTTGCTGATTTACTTTGTATGTCTTTAAGTGTCAAACTCAAGGTTACATTTGATAATTACTCTTCCTTTTTAATTTTCATTGGCATTTTTATATTACATTGCATCTGCACTAAGTAAATCATAAGCATTAACTAAGTTTTTCAAGCAGTGTCAAAAGGAGCAATAAAAAATTAAGGTCATTAAAATAAACACAATTGGTGTTTCCTAAAAGAAGTTTGAGTGATCTAAATATTTTCTCTTCAATTTTGTAATAGTACATAATGTGAAAGGCACTATAAGAAATTAATTTCAGCTCACCCTTCACAAAGGCCATAACCATATGTTGAAGTAAAAACCCTGAGTGAAGCAAAATACATATCCATATGGCTATCAACACTGGTGTCAATCATGCAGATTAACAGGAACAAACTTCATAGGTAGTTTGCCTCTACTCAATCTACCTACATTCTAGCCAGGTTGCCTACTGGGCAGGGGAAAGAAATCACCCCAGGAGGAATATAACATTCTCACAATGAAATTCTGACAACACAGATGGAAACACTTCTGATGAAGAAAAAGAGGATTTTTTAAAATCAGCCAATTAATCAAAAAGGATATATTAAGTAATTACTTTGTTTAAAGGTCCTTTGTATGTAATTTGGACATTTATAATAATGGGGGGAAGAAAAAAGGGGAAAAGAAAGTTATGTAGCTTTAACATATATTTAAAAGGAATAGCATAGTTACATGTAATAGATTTGCAGTTTCATGTGTAATCATCTTTTCTTAATTCTACTGTGCCATGGAAATGTTTGTCATTTTGTAAATTAAAAATAAAATAAAGAATTCACTTTGTACTGAGTAGGCCAAGGGTACTCATGTTCAGTTTTGGTCTGAAATTGATGTATATAGGTAGAAGATAGATAGAAGACAAAAATTTTGGAAAAGTACTAAAAGAACAGTGGCTACAGTGTTGAAATTCAAAATGAACTGAGGCTAGAAGTTTCAAAAAGAAGTTCTATCACTGTCACAATTTGGGTTTCCCAGGACAAGGTTCAAGGTATTTTTTGGATCGGTACTCCTAATAGCATAGCTTTTGAGTCCCTATGGGCCCTACATTTACTTTTAGCCTAGTCAGTCTGAGACCACAATCAGTTCAAGGGAAAGAGCATAAAAACATAGCATAAAATTCCCCACAAACCTGGGACTCATTTTCTCACAAATACACATAATGTTATCTGCAAGAACAAATACCCACATACTCCACAAAAGGAACTTCGGATAGACAAAGCACCTGTAGCCAAAGCACATAGGAGGAATAGAGGAGAGGCAAGTCATGTTTTCAATTCTCCAGAGCTATTGATATTCTTATAGTGGTCTTATCAGGCTGAGGACACTCACCAATTCACTTGATTCAACTCTCCAGAGTTCCTTTTCTTTTCAATTGTCAATCTCTTCATTCACCCAGGTTAGTAAATCCTTCTTCCCTAATTGCTCTCCTCTTGACCCTCATGAAATAAAACAAGGCAAAACAAACTAAAAATCAAATTCTCATGAATTATGTGAAGGAAGAATAAAAAGAAATACATAACTGACTACATCCATATATGTACAAACATATGGATAAACAATAAGGAAAATAATAATAATGCTTTTAACATAACTCAAATAACTTCAGGTAGGGCAAGGAAGTTGGTTGGGTCTGGGAATGTAGAAGAATGGTGTTAAATTATTTGTAAGCAAACTTAATTACAGGGAACAAGTGCTGACTTAAGAGAATAGGATCAGTACAAAGGAACAAATTGAGGAAACATAGACCTCCCATTCATTGTTGTTGTTCATCCTTCATACACAAAGAGGACCAATGACATCTTTGTGTTGTAATTAAGCTACAATATGTTCAGCTATGCTGATCAGTCCAACACAAGCTTGGAACGCTCTACCAAAGGTCAGGCACAAATAGTTTATTTGAATATTTGGGATGGATATGTCTCTAGATACATGAATCTCCCATTTGCTTTTACCATAATTCTGTTTTGCTCATAGAGCACAGCACCTTCTTTGATACAGACACCCCATGCTGGGCATTCCTGTGCCACTATCTCTCATGTTTCACAGTTGATACCAAAGTTCTTCAGAGAACCCTTGAGAGAGTCCTTGTATCCTTTCTTCTGACCTATGTGTGAGTGCTTGTTTCAGGCAACTTCTCCATAAAATTGTCTTTTCAGTAAATGTACATTTGTCCTTTAGGCTACATTGTCAGCCCATCAGAGTTGCACTGTGCAATAGAGTTTGAATGCTTGGTAGCTCAGCTAGAGAAAGGACCTCAGTGTATTGTCAAGAAATCTTCAGAATCTTCCTAAAACAATCATGATCTTGATGTAGTAGAAAGAAAGCTGGACTTGAAATTAGGATGGACTTGGTTTGGATATTTACTCTGAAGTTTAAAAACATATAACTATGGGTATGACATCTAATCTTTCTAAATCTCAGTTTCGTCATCTAGAGAATAGTAATAACACCTAATTCATAGATCTCTCTTGAGGATCAAATTACATAATGTGTGTAAAGTACTTTTTAAAGTACTTTTAATCCTTAACATGCCTTATAAATCCTAGTTGCTATGGTTTTAATTACTGAATGAATTAAACAATCCAATAAAGTAAAACTGAATGACAAAATGAATTTAAAATAAACAAAATCCATTTGCTATATACATGAAATGCATCCAAAAATAGAGAATGAAGAGATTAGAACAAAATTAACTGTCCATCATGTAATACATATATGTGTGTGTGTATGTGTATGTGTGTGTATGTATATGCATATACATATGTACATAAATACACATATATATCTACAGAGACACATATGCACACGTGTGTATATGTATATATGTCTATTTATTGTGTGTTTATATATTTATATATGTATGTGTATGTAGGGAGAGAGAGAGAGAGAATCCTATGATGTAAAAAATAATTACAAGGTCAAGAGAAAAAATGGGGAATTATACTTAAGGGAAATTTAGACAGTTAAATATGATTCTTTAAAATATACACATCAGGGGGCGGAGCCAAGATGGCGGAGTAGAAACAGCTCATCCAAGCCACTCTGCCCCCAGATTCCCTCCAAACTATGTAAAAGAGGACTCTGAACAACTTCTGGAGCCCCAGCACCCACAGAACAACACAGAGACGCTAACCTCCCACTGAGGACAGCCCAGCAGCCCTGCAGGAAGGACCAGCGCAGTGCTCTGGAAGCCGGCAGCGCTCAGCACACAGAGCGCGGGGAACCGAGGCAAGCAGGGAGTGGAGCACAGGCGAGCGCCCGAGTCGCGGTTTTAAGCCCTGGAGCAGCAGGGCCAGCAGCTGGCTGGAGGAACCCCAGAACACCAGCAGCTGTGGCGATTCCAGAATTATCAAAATAGCCATGCCTGGGACAAAGTAAGAGGTTAGTGCCCTATGGACTTTGGGACCAGTATTTGGGGAATGCATCAGCTTCCTCCCCTGGGGGCTAGAAGCTGCTGAGGAGATATGCCATTTTGGAGTTTTCAGAGGCAGCTCCAGCTCCTGGCCTGCGAACTGTAGGGAGATCCAGTGATCAGTCTTGGGGGGTAATCGCTCTTGCTTTAACCTCCCTGGATCTGGATTGTGATCTGCGGGGGGGAGGTCATGGGTGGGTTTCCAGCTTCCAGAAACGGAAGTTGTCCCCCACAAGTTCGGGAAGAAAATTCCTGTCTGGCAGCAGAGCCATAGTGTGGCAACAAGCCCAAAAGTCAAGTAATTAAGTGGCAACATGCCGAGGCAAAGGAAACAGAAAAATGCAACCCTCGACTCCTATTTTGGGGGCATAGAGCGGGAAAAGGACTGTGAGGTCAGAAGTCCTGCTCCAAAAGCCCCAGGGGAAAACATGAGCAGGTTGCAGGCCATAGAGGACCTTAAGAAGGACTTTAAAAATCAAAAAAGAGAAGTGGAGGAAAAATTGGAAAGAGAAATGAGAAGGATGCAGGAAAAGTATGAAATGAGGGTCAACAGCTTGACTGAGGAAAACAACACCTTAAATAATAGACTAACTCAAATGACAAAGGAGGCACAAAAGAGCAATGAGGAGAAGAATGACTTAAAAAGTCAAATTTGCCAGATGGAAAAAGAATCTCAAGAGTTCACTGAGGAGATTCATTCCTTCCGAGTTAGACTGGAGCAGATGGAGGCTAGTGACTTTATGAGAAATCAAGATGCTGTTAAGCAGATCCAAACAAATGAAGGATTAGAAGGCAATGTGAGGTATCTCATGGGAGGGGCTGCTGGCCTGGAGAATGGATCCAGGAGAGATAATTTGGAGATTGTTGGACTACCTAAAATATACACATCAAATGGCATAGCACAAAATTCATAATGGAAATGATAACATTATTTTGTAAAGAAAAAAAGACATAATCATATAAAATTTGGAGGAAACACTAATGTTCCTCAATTAGAACTACCTAAATCTAAGAGATAAAAGTAAAGAAACCATAGGTCTGGATAGCATATTAGAAAATTTAGATTTGAAAGACAGATTGTGACTTCCATATAGGAATATTAAAGACTATTTGTCAGTATTGCAGAGTAACTATACTAAATAAATATATAGGTAGATAAATAAATTAAGATGTTGTTTGAACTTTATTCTCAAAGAGGACCATGACATCAGGAAGGTGATGCTATGACTTAAAACTGAATTGGATGTAAGCCATGGAGGACTGGGCAAAGTCTCACTTTCTCCTATGGAGTCATCTGGGTCCATGTAAAGCCAAGCATGAGCAGCTTTCCAGAGGACTGCTGCTATAAATAGCTCTAAGGTTCTGATCACATAGTATAGCGAACTCTCTATTTATTCAACAATAAATTAAAGCAAAACATTCACAGAAAGTACAGCATTCACAATGTTATATCATAACAACTTATCCCTAATATGGCCACATAGTTTTCACCAAAGTGGCCACATGGTTTTAAGCAAAAGATATTCATTATGTCCTTAACTCATTCATCCATAAAGGGTAAGCCTCCTTGAGGGACAAAAAGTACAAGGGTCACGGTTCTCTACCCCTAAGTGACAGTAAATCATGATCTTCTCAGTCAGCATACCCAAGAAGAAGTCTTTTCATCTTGACTCAAGGGCTCGCTCTCAGATTCCATGGTTCTTCTTCCATGATCCTAGCTCCATAATGGTAATATAATTGGAATTTGACGATCCCTTTGTATTGGCAAAGGTGGCAGGTACTCAGCACTTAGTAACTGATCAAGCTTCTCTTGGGGAAACAGAAGGTAGGAACACCTGTCTCCTGTTGCTGACATAACAGGAAGGAGTTGGCTGAAACAAGAAGTAGCTAATGCTGTGTATATAAGGAAAGCCTCAAAGAGGCACAGTCAGAATTTCTTCAGACAAGAATCTGGTGACATAGAAACTACAGAAGAGATAATTGAGAACTGAGCCAGGATTTCCTGAGAAGTTGTCCTGGTGGAGCTTCTTCTGAACAGGAGCCCAGGAGCCAGGAGACCAGGTGACTGAGGAAGCATGACTGGGATACTGAGACTTTGTTTGTGGTTTGGTTGAGCCTTGAATTCCTGGAAGCAGAAATTGTAAAGGATTTGACTTGGACCAGACGCTGTGGACTTCAGTGTGGAGCAGGACCTACCCAGAGAGCTGGACAAGGAACTTGGAGCTGTCTGGCATTGAACCCAGGTGATGGTTTGGTGAATCCAGGTAGAATCTGGGATCATGGAAGGGGATCCCGGGAATCTGAGAAACAGCCCCAAGTCAAAATGAAAAGACCTCTCCATGGATTCTGAGTAATGATGAAATTGTAGTTTACTAGTGACCTAGGGGTGGAGGGTTTTGTGTATGATACTTAGTAATCGATTGATGAATAAGTGACTGAGTTAATCAAGACTTTGCCCCATGAGTGGAAGACTTTGCTGAATAAGTGACTGATTGAGTTAACTTGAGTGCCCTATGAGTGGAAGACTTTGACTATTATACTTTGAGACTATATTGTGATACTGATTGAGTTAACTTAAGACTTTGCCCCATGAGTAGAAGACTTTTGACTATTGTACTTTGAGATGATTATTCTTTGTTCTAAATATTGTGACCACTTTCGTGAAAACTTATGTGGCCATTTTAATGATAAGCTATTGTGCTGTGATACATTGTGATATTGTGAATGCTGCACCTTGATTTTCTGTGGATGTTTTGCTTTGATTTGTTGTGGAATAAATAGAGTATTCACTATACTGTGTAATCAAAACTTTAAAAGCTGTTCACAGTAGCAGTTCTTCTGGAAAGCTGCTGTGCATAGCATTCAGATCCTGCCTGAATCTACCCAACTGTTACTTGGATTCAAAGGTAAGCAGCTCTCAGCTCCTCATCCAGCTTCCTTGTCCAGTTCCTCATCCAGTTCTTTGTCCAGTCCTTCATCCAGTTCCCATTCCATATTGAAACAAATTTCACAGTGTCAAGTCCACTCATAGTTTCTGCTTTTTGGAAGACAAAGCTTAACAGAGCCAAAACAATATTCATACACATTGCTGGCACCACCATCAATTCACTTTCTGCCTATGAAATCAACACAGACCCACAAAGTCTGAGAACTCAACATAAATTGTCAGTATAATCCCAGAGCTTCTGAAACCCTCCTCCAGGACTTCTGTAAACAGACAACAAGAAAATCCTCTTTCAAGGCTTTCAGTAAAGTCCCAGGGCTTCTGTACAAAGTATTACAAATACAAATCAACACAGATGGAACAGACAAACAGAGTGCTGCGAAACCACAAGTTTTCTCCTTCTCAGCTCTGCCACCACAAGTGTTCTCTTCTCAGTTCTGCCCTTTCCCAGCTTGGGTTTCTCCTTTGACATGGTCATTAGCTCCTCCCTATTCCACCCCTTCCTGTTGCATCAGCAAGTTCCTCTCACTGTGGGTTTCACAAGTTCTGTTTCTTAGCAAAGATTTGATATAATCATGGGGAAGGCTCAAAAGAAACTTGAACTGAAGCAAGGTGCTAAAAAATTAAATAGCTGAAATAAGTGCTTGCCATTACAGTCCAGTGGTAAGATATAGCTCAGGATGACTAAAGATGATCCCAAATACAGTGGGAGATCTCGGTCTTTTTAAGTATAAAGGTTAAAAGATAGGAACATAAAGCATATGTTTTTTTTTCTTTTATAGAAGAATATTTATTGAAAAGTTATGTCAAGGGGGTGGCTAGTTGGTGCAGTGAGTAGAACGCTGGCCCTGGATTCAGAAGGAACTGAGTTCGGATCCGGCCTCAGACATTTAACACACACAAACAAAAACCTAGCCGTGTAAACTTGGGCAAGTTACTTAACCCCAATTGCCCTCCAAAAAGCAAAAAAAAAAAGAAAAAAGTTATGTCAAGAACAGAAATGAAAACATTTTTCCACCTATACCAGTTACATTCCTCTCTATGCTACTTCATGACCCACATAGAATGTTCAAATCTTAAGTAGTTTCTACAAAGCATTCACCTCCCAAGTTCACTTTCAAATTTGACATAACTAATTGATAAAATGGCTCCAGAAAAAAAATGAAAGTTTGATTATTGAATCTGATTTGCTACAGGTTGGGGTACTTTAGGTACTTTCTAGGTATAATGTAAGGCCCAAATCCCATGGGCTTGGGACTTTCTCCTCACTGATGGAGATCAGTGCTCTGCCTCTGAATGAGGAACAGGGTGGAATTGGTGAGAGGAAATCCTCTCTTCAGAGAGTTATAGGCACTTCAGCTTCTTTGGATTCTTCTGGCTTCCAACTTCAATAGAGGATGGCAGCCTCTGTCATGTTTTTTTTTTTTCTTAGCTTGCTACATTAGAGACTGGGGGATGTTCTCTTTGAGTGAGATCTGGAAATATCCCTACCCCCATCTTTCTCTCTCTCCCTCTCTCTCTCTCTCTCTCTCTCTCTCTCTCTCTCTCTCTCTCTCTCTCTCCCCCCCCCGTCTCTCATTCCCAAAGCAAAATTTCCTTCACTCTGTATTGTCTAATATATATGATCATATGTATATTTTCTCTGATTTCTGTTTTGCTATACACTTGAGTAATTGGTTTCCTTACTATTTAATATATGTGTTTCTTGTGGAACTGTTATTTGGTGGGAAGAGAGTCAGCCCTTGGAAACAAAGCTTGGAGTTCCTTCTTCTGCATTAAGAAAGAATAATCAGGATTTTAGCTTGAAAATGAAAACTATATAACTGTATCCTTTGGACTATAATAGGTATAATTCTAGTCTGTTAGCTGTTCTCTCTGAGAAGAGCAGAGTGACAGTCTCCAGCTTCAGCCTCCTGTTTTCCCTCCTGTGAATAATCAAAATCTCCCCTTGAAGAAGGATGGGGAGAGGAGATGTTAGCTATGTCTATTTCAGCCTATGCACAAACAACACCCATGCTACAAATGAGACAATCTCTTCACAGGATAAAATTCTCTTTTTCTAATTGTTATTCTATGATAATAGTATCTTAAAGGTTACTCTCAGAGTATTGTCACCAGAAAAATAATGAGAAGGTAAAAATAAGACTATATTTGCCTTACTACCTAATAGTTATAAAATGTTTCCTTGGTTTCTAATGCTCCAAGGCCAAAAAATCTTTAGAAGTTACTTTCTTCACTTAACACACACACAAACAAAAACCTAGCCATGTGACCTTGGGGAAGTTACTTAACCCCAATTGCCCTCCAAAAAAAAAAAAAAAAAGAAGTTACTTTCTTTTTCTTGAACTGTATAGCCCAAGGGCCAAGTTGTATTTGCCAATTATTCCTCATAGTTCAATTCACATTTTCTTTCAGTGTTTGATATGAGCAGGAGAAACTTTAGGAACTGAGTAATAAGACACAGATGCACAATCTTTTATTAAGACCAGGGATATTATTCTACATACTAAAAATTTCCTACTATATCATTTAGTTAGTTATAGAGCATTTATTTCATAAATTTCTTTTATGATACAAGATCAGGATGGCCCAAGAAAAATAATCTCTTACATGAAGGAAAAAAATTTAACTGTGTACTTCCTCAAGGTATTTTCTGTTACTTAATTGGGATTTCCAAATTCCAGCTGAAATCTCTTGGCAGATATTAATGCCAATAAATATAACTTGTTCTTACAACTGGGAAAGGCCACAAGAAGCCCTATTAATGGTAAGGGGTTACTTCTGTCCTTAAAATGGAACCATTTATATTTTTCACCCAACTACTAACAAGAAGATTATATCATTCCATTAACCTGCCAATTAGACTTTAAGGAAAGATCATTGTGTATAGCTAGTTTGAAAATTCCTGATTATAAGGTCATCATAGATCCAGTCATTCCATTGCTTTTATTTTTTTTTTACTTTTTTGCTTTTTGGAGGACAATTGGGGTTAAGTGACTTGCCCAAAGTCACATGGCTAGTTTTTGTGTTAAATGTCTGAGGCTGGATTTGAACTCAGGTTTTCCTGCCTATTCACTGTGCCACATAGCCACCCCATTCCACTGCTTTTATAAAGAAGAAAACTTAAAGACATTTTCTTCCTGAAGTCCATGGACTCCATTTTAAAAAATATATGCTTTTGCATTTTTCCTATAAAATATTAACAATGTACTGTTAAAGAAAATAATATTTTCTGTCTGATTCATAGTATAGCCATTAATATATTAAGAATATTTCTTACAAGCACCACTGATTGCCCTTCAGAATTTGAAGTCAAATTCACTATCTTTATGTTGTACACAGAAATGAGCTAAATTGTATAATGCATGTTGTTTTATTTCTGTTTTCGGGGAGTTTGAAATGTTAAAACTAGTAATGGTAGCTAATTACTTGTGGACAAATATAATTTGGCAGTGGATTGTATTTGATGTAGCAAAGGGTTTTCTACCTTTCTATCCTTTATTATTTATATTTTATTGAGAAAACATGTGCTAATGCAAACAAATTTCATACATGAATAAAACATAAGGGCAGAGTAGTAATTAATATAAAAGGATTCAACAGAATATAAAGGTAGCTAATATATCTAGCTCTTAATATATCAATGCCAGTTATATTTCGTTGGAAGACACTAAAGATTGAAAATCAAGCATGCTAATTAATTAGTTTCATTCTCAGTTAACTTGAAGGTTGCATATAAAAAGGAAATCAGGTTGGTTATGTGAGCAAGGAGATTGAATAGTTCAGTTAAAAATGATCAAGAGAAAAATATACATTAGGCAAAAAAGAAATGTGTCAAACTGCTAAGCATCATGAAAGGTCTACTTTAGTTATTCAGTCAAGCAATTTCCCCTACTCTGTCACCTAATCCTGTGAAATTTTGGGGGCAGGATCCATGAAATATGAAAGAGGCCAAAGGATTTAAATAACTGTGTATCTACTGTCAAAGAAGAGAAAGTAATCATTAGCAAAAGAGAGGAAGGAAAGCAGAAAGGAAGGAAGAGAGGCAGGAAGATGCTATCCATAGATGCAAATAAAGTGGATGCAGCCTACTCCATACATGTGTGTTCAATAGGACCCTTACTGCTTGTGCTTTTTGTATGCTAGGTTTATCTTACACTCCAGTAATTTCCCAGTATTTTAGGACTCCTTTCAACCCTCATAAATTGTGTTTCATATGTCAATCCTAAAAAACTCAAGAAAGAGAGAAATGCGCCATCCAGAGATATAACTAGAAAGAACTGAGCCTGAATCTTGATGGAAGCAAACTAAATGATCTTTTTCTTTTCATTGTTTGGTTTTATTTTTTCTTTACCATCTTTCATCCCACCTAGTACAATATGCCTTTGTAATTGGAATAATGTCCAATACGAATGTATTTGCAGATCCTATACTGGACTATATGCTGTCGTGGGGGGGAGGGGGGAGGGAAGTAAAGGAAATTTGAAAATCAAGGAACTATGGAATTGAATCCAGAATGATGAAAACACTTGAGTGCAGGTCCAATTAGGATCTGTTGAAGGAACTGGGTATAGTTACCTATAGAAACTGTTATAGCTGTTATAACACAGTGGTTATTCAGGCACAACTAAGCTAAGTATATAGAGGGCTGGTGTCATTTGCTCATCCCTATCCTTACTGCTCTTGTGACTTTCCCTGGAATCATTAGTCTGCTTGTATCCTCAACAGGGAGACTGGGCTCCTAGTTCCTTTCACATTTCTTAGGAAAATTCTATTTCCCCCCTTATCACCTTTACTAAGGTAATAGAGGAGGTGATGGCAAGGTGGAGGAGGGAGCTTTAAGGAGGAAACAAAAGGCGCCTGGAAGGCAAAGCAGAAATTAGCTATGGAACTAGGAAAAGGAAATTGTTTTCACAGACAGAAAAGGAGATGAAGCTAGGAAGATAGATAGAACTCTGGGGCTAGAGTCAGGAAGATCTGAGTTCAAATCCATGCTCAGAAACTTACTTAGCTGTGTGATGCTGGGCAATTTTCTTGACCTCTGTCTGCCTAAGTTTCCTCATCTATAAAAGTCAGGATACTAATAATACTTACCTCTTAGTATGGTTTTTCTTTTTTTAAAAAACAAATGCTTTAATTTCTGTTTTACATCATTCATTTCCACCAGATTTTGAGTTACAATGTTTTTTCCCCTACCCACCATCCCAGAAGATCAGTCCCACAAGATATCACTTCCTCCAATCTGCTCTCTCCCATATATTCTCCCATACGTCCTTCGACTTTTCCATTAGAGCAAGGTGAATCTCTGTGCCCCAATGCCTGCATATCTTATCTCCCAATTACATGCAAAAGAGTGTTAATAAAAGTATTTATATGTATTTGAAACATTTAATTCTAAGACCTTGAATTTCAGATCCATTCCCTTCCTCCCTTGTCACCCATTCCCTCTGGGAAGATAAGTAATTCAGTATATGTTGTACATGTATAGCTATGCAAAACATTACCATAGTAGATATATTGTACAAAGCTGCTTATAATTCCTTCCCACCCATCCCACCCCCCACCTGGTCCATTCCCTACTTGATCCTGTCCCTCTTCTATAGTGGGTACTTCCAACCTCCCCTCCCCCTAAGAATGCCCTCCCATCCATCATCCCTCCTCTCACCCCCCTTCCCCCTATGCTGCTGCAGGTTGAGATATCCCATTTAGTATGTATGTCATTCTTTCCCTGAACCAAATTCAATGAGAATGTGGTTTTGCCTTTTTGCCTTCCATTTCTTCCCCTCCCCTGAAGCCACTTACCCTTGCTTCTTCTACATGAGATAGTTTACCCTACCCTGTCTCTCCCTATCTCCTCTTGTCACTTTCCTCTCTCACCTCATAATTTCACCCCTTAAGTATCATCCCTTCCCAACAAATTCAACCTATGCCCTCTATCCATGTATAACTGTAAACATATATACACACATTCACATATATATTCATATGACCATACACCCTTCTTCCATTATTTTCATACTGAGAAAGGTTTCATCAGTCAGTTATTGTTTTCCCATGTAGCAATGTAAATAGGTCAACTTTGATAAGTTCCTTTTGATTTCTTTTTGCTGATTGCCTTCTCAGGCATCTCTTGCTTCTTGTGTCTGGATGTCAAATTTTCTATTCAACTCTGGTTTTTTCCTCAAGAATGCTTGAAAGTCCTCTATTCCACTGAATGACCATATTTTCCCCTGAAACAAAATACTCAGTTTTGCTGGGTAGGTGACCCTTGGGTTCATTCCCAGTTCTTTTGCCCTCTGGAATATCATATTCCATGCCCTCCAGTCCCTCAGTGTAGAAGCTGCCAGGTCCTGGGCTATTCTGATTGTGTTTCCACAATATTGAACTTATTTCTTCCGGGCTGCTTGTAGTATTTTCTCCTTGATCTGGGGATTCTGGAACCTGGCTATAATATTCCTGGGAGTTTTCTTTTTGGGATCTTTTTCAGGAGGTGATCTGTGGATTCTTTCAACCTCTATTTTGCCCTCTGGGTCTAAAACATAAAAGCAATTTTCCTTGAGGATTTCTTGAAGGGTGATTTCTAGGTTCTTTCTTTGATCATGGCTTTCAGGTAGTCCAATAATTGTAAATTATCTCTCCTGGATCTACTTTCCAGGTCAGTGGTTTTTCCTATGAGATATTTCACATTGCCTTCTAATCTTTCATTTGTTTGGATCTGCTTAACAGCATCTTGATTTCTCATGAAGTCACTAGCTTCCATTTGCTCCAGTCTAACTCTGAAGGAATGAATCTCCTCAGTGAGCTTTTGAGATTCTTTTTCCATCTGGCAAATTCGACTTTTTAAGGCATTCTTCTCCTCATTGCCCTTTGGGCCTCCTTTGCCATTTGAGTTAGTCTATTTTTTAAGGTGTTGTTTTCCTCAGTCAGGCTGTTGACCCTCATTTCATACTTTTCCTGCATCCTTCTCATTTCTCTTTCCAATTTTTCCTCCACTTCTCTTATTTGATTTTTAAAGTCCTTCTTAAGGTCCTCTGTGGCCTGTAACCCACTCATATTTTCCTTTGGGGCTTTTGGAGCAGGATTTCTGACCTCACAGTCCTCTTCCTGTTCCATGCTTCGATCCTCTTTGCCCCCAAAATAGGAATCTAATGTTTCATTTTTCTGTTTATTTTGTTTCCTTTCCCTTGGCATGTTGCCACTTAATTACTTGACTTTTGGGCTTGTTGCCACAGTAAGACTCTGCCACCAGACAGGGGAGCTTCCATCCTGAATGTGTGGGGTCTTCACAACTTCCGTTTCTGGCAAGCTCGATACCCACCCCACGACCTCCAGCCCAGACCACAATCCAGATCCAGGGAGGTTAAAGCAAGAGCAATTACCCACCAAGACTGATCGCTGGATCTCCCTACAGTTCTCCTTACAGTTCGCAGGCCAGGAGCTGGACCTGCCACTGAAAACTACAAAATGTCGTGTCTCCTCAAAGGCTTCTAGCCCCTAGGGGAAGAAGCTGACGCCTTCCCCAAATACTTGTCCCAAAGACCATAGGGCGCTAACCTCTCACTTTGTCCTAGGCATGTCTGTGTTGATAATTCTGGAATCGCCACAGCTTCTGGTGTTCTGGGGTTCCTCCAGCCACCCTGGGGCTAAAACCATGGCTCACCTCTCCCCATGCTGAGGTACCGGCACCCAGAGCGCTATGCTGGTCTTTCCTGCAGGGCTGCTGGGCTGTCCTCAGCGGGAGGTTAGCTTCTCTGTGTTGTTCTGTGGGTGCTGGGGCTCCAGAAGTTGTTCAGAGTCCCCTTTTACATAGTTTGGAGGTGGGAGGTGATCTGGGGGGAGAGTGCCTTGGACGTGCTGTTTCTACTCCGCCATCTTGGCTCTGCCCCTTCTTAGTGTGGTTTTGAAGATAAGTTAGATAATGTTTGTAAAGTGTTTTACAATCCTTAAATTACAATATAAATGTTAGCTATAATTATAGCTATTATTATCGATTATTACTAATGTTAAACTATAAAGAATAATAGAAGAGTTATAATCAGATGAGAGGCTAGTAAATAAGCCTCTTTGGGAGAGTTGCAACAGGATGACTCATTATCTTTTTACTATTTATTTACATCATGTATTTTATATTAATTATGTATTATATAATTTCATATTACATTAACTATAATAATTTATATTTCTATATAATTATTTCTATATAATATATAACTATTATGATTATATAATATATAAATTATTTATATAACATATAAATATTATAATTATATAATATACAAATATAAAATAATATATAAATATAAAATTTGTTGTATAAATATAAAATATGTTGTTTATTTATATAATTAGTTTAACTATTTCTCATATCAACACTGGATCAGTTCCAAGTGAGCTCTTTCTTCTCCATGTCTTCTGTCTCTGTGAGAGACCCGTTTCCTCGAAGCCACTCTTCTTCTGCCACTGAATCTACACATCTACTGTAGTAGTTGATTTCCTGAGGGTTAGGTGCTCCAGAAGGGAAAGAAGTCAGGTACATTTCAAAATCACACAAGGCCTCTTGCCTAGGTCATAAGCCTAGAGGTTGAGACTTGGAGTTTGGGGTAGTCTCCCCACTGATGCTCTAGAACTCTTAGTGTCATGTTTATACTTTGATACCAATGGTTGGTTAGAAGAGACTTGAGAGGGGGAAACTACTCCTTTAGTATATAGTTCCAACTGAGTGGCCAATTAAAGGAGCCAAGATAGCTTATAGAAAGTAGTCAGAGGGGGCGGCTAGGTGGCGCAGTGAATAGAGCGCCGGCCTTAGAATCGGAAGGACCTGAGTTCGGAGCCGGCCTCCGACACTTAATCCACACAAACAAAAACCTAGCCGTGTAACCTTGGGCAAGTTACTTAACCCCAATTGCCCTAAAGGGGCAGCTAGGAGGCGCAGTGAGTAAGAGCGCCGGCCTCGGAGTTGGGATGACCCGAGATCAGATCAGGCCTCAGAAAATGAGCACCCACGCATAAATAATGACTAGCCATGTAACCTTGAGCAAGTTACTTAACCCCAATTGCTTTAAAAAAAAAAAAGAAAAGAAAAAGAAAGTAGTCAGAGCATACTTGTGCTTATTCTGAAGTGTGTATGAGAAGAGTGGCAGGGAGAGCCAACATATAGGGTCAGCTGTAGGTTCTCCCCAAGCTTCCTTGTAGCTGGCTGTAATACCAACTAAGTCTGCTTAGTTAGGAGCAAAGGGACCAAAATCAAAGGGGCAGTATTCTGTCTTAAACTATTTGAAGGACTATCATGATGGATCAAATTTGTTTTTGATCCTAGAGGTCAGAATCAGAAAACTATGTATCAGAAGATTCAAAGACAAAAATGTAGATGAATTTTCAGGCAAAACACAAGAAAACAAAGCAACAAAATATCTAAGAACACATAGACCTATTTCTAAAGATACTGGACTGCCTTAGGAAGCAGTTCATTCTTCTTCTTCCCTGATGCTATTACACAGGGGGGCTTTAAGGCTTACAGGTGTCAGCAATGGTTTCCAGCAGTATGTTCTCATGAAAACTGTTGACTACCTAGAATTTTTGGTGTAGGCTACTTTCAGGCTAACATTTATTTCAAGGAAGTATTCAGCAGTGCAGGACTTTAGGAAAAGATAATTTGATCTGTTGTTCTTGTTTTGTTTTTCAATCATGTCCAACTCTTTATGACTCCATTTGGGTTTTTCTTGGCAAAGATACCAGATTGGTTTCCCATTTCCTTCTCCAGCTCATTTTACAGCTGAGAAACTGAAGCAAATAGAGTTGTGACTTACCCAGGGTCACATAGCTAGTATGTGTTTGAGGCCCGATTTGAACTCAAATCTTTCTGACTCCAGGTCCATTGCTCTCTTTGCTGTGCTGCCTAGTTCTCTCTGGTCATTTGATAATCCAGGGATAACTACTAACTTTTCTGTTTTTATCTTGTACATCTTCTTGAGTATATTACAACATTGAAAAAGGAGTCTTTACTTTCTTGTTGGCTAGACAAGAATTTTTATTTTATTTTATTTTATTTTTGATATTTGAAGGTTGGTAGATTGAGTTTCCCAGGAAAGGCAGGTGAAGTGAAACTTATGCCTTTCCATTTGGGGAAAAAAATGAAGCTAGCATGTCAAGGGAATTAAATGAGGATATCTCCAAGGTTTGCCACTCTGAGATAAACCACCAGATCCAGCAACTTTCTTCTTTTTTTTTTCTAAAATATCTAAAATATCCCTAATAGATAAAAACTTCTGCCAATTGTTACTGAAACATTTTGGGACCAACTAAATTCTGTAGGTAATGATTATTCAGAGGAAATAAATTCCGGGAAAGCTCTGGCAGTTGTTTCCTTACTACATAAATTGGAATTCAAGAAATACTGTAAATCACATGACCTATGAAACTCTGCGTTAAACTTTGGACCAATACTTAAATCAAATAAACTCGAATCATATTTCCAATAAAAGTGTCATAGCTCATCTAAAATAGAGATGACTTGACCATTAAACATTTCTATTTTTACTTCATACCATTTGAGTACATGGGGTTTTGCATCAAGGTTCCCTGTTCTTTGTGAAATTGACTAGGGGCTGTTAATATGCTCTTCATCCTACCAAAGCATGCTGCTACATATCTTTCTGTTTCTTGTGATGAGTCAGGGGAGGAATCAGAGATAAGCTCAAGGTTATTTGTTATCTGAGCTAAGGAATATGGAGACAGAGATTCTTTGTGCAACAGCTACATACAGATGTCATTTAAACGTGGTATCCCATGTTTTATTCTAGAAAATTATCAATCTGAGATCCAGCCATGATGCTAATAGGTTTGTTGAACCATTGCCTGCTATACTTCCCCTGAACTGTCGTTTCAGATAACCTGAAAACATAAAACATTCAAGTAAACATGGACTACCAGAAGGAATAATAATCACTTGGCTACTTTTTGCAAAACATAAGTGTCACATGGGTGACATGTTCCTGTCATTTTCTACCATACATTTCAAATCTACCATACAATCTACCATACATTTTCAAAATTATTATTTTAGCTAGTATTTTCACATGAAGAAAGTAGACACCAGGATGAGTAAATGCTGATGGAGTACTGAAGGACCCAAGGCTATATCTCTCGTTCAACCTTTATCCTTCAGGAGAAAGAATATGTATGTGCGTATGTATTATGTATGTATGTATACAGATATATACATATATATGTATAGATATATGATAGATATATGTATGTTTGTATGTGTGTATGCATATATGTGTGTGTGTGTATATATATATATATATATATATATATATATATATATATATATATATACATATATATATATATATATGGAGAGAGAAAGAGAGAGAGAGAGAGAGAGAATCTACAGATATTATCAGGTCCCATAGAAAACAGTAATTAAAGCCAATAAATCTAACATCCTTTAAGCACATGTTACACAGAAAGGCAAAGAGGTAATTGCAGAAATGTATAAGGCATGATCCTTGCCTTCAAGAAACATCCAGTTTGGCTGAGAAAATAATGGCATATGAACAAAAAAAAAATTACTAGTAATACTGAGTAAAAACAAGTAGACCTTTCTTGTCACTCATATTATGTCTAAGAAAAAGAGTTATTAGTAATGGAGACAGTAAAAAAGCACACAGGTTTTTAAATCTAAAGAGTTGAATTCAAATCCTACCTGTAACACTGGCTGTTTAATCCAACCAAGTTACCTTATTTTAGTTTCATGTTTCTCATATATTAAAATGAAGAGGTTTAACTTTATGGCCTCTAAGGTTTGATAGAGACCCATGATATTTACAGATAAATTTTATATTCTGTTCCAATTTTAATAAAACCTAATGAAAAAATGTATTGAAAATCCCTGCACAACCTGTATTATTTCACATCTATTTAAAGTTATTATACATGCAGGAAAACATTCATTGCAGTGAGTGTCATGTTTCATTGTTCATTTAATGTAGAAGAAAGGGTTTTTTTGTTCTTTTAATTAATTATACTCATGTTTAAATCTTTTCCAGATGCAAAATTTTATTTAAAACACCAGATTTCAAAAAACAAAACTACTTGAGCATTTAAGCATGGAGCAGCTTTGAGAAACGGATGAGTTGTAAATGCTTTACATAAAGTAGAAGGAAAAGCTACAATATACTTTTTTAAAATATTGATTAATGAATTTGTTTCTAATTTTCAACATTCACTTCCATAAGATTTTGAGTTCCAAATTTTCTCTCCCTCATTCCCCTCTTCAACTCAAGATGGTATACAATCAAATATAGACTCTACACATATATTCATATTAAATATATTTTCTCAGTAGCCATGTTGTAAAGAACAATTAGAACCAATGAGAAGAACCATGAGAAAGAAGAAACAAAGAGAGAGAGAGAGAGAGAGAGAGAGAGAGAGAGAGAGAGAGAGCACAAATATTATTCTTCAGTCTGTATTTAGACTCCATATTTCTTTTTCTGGATGTGAATAGCATTTTCCATCATGAGTCTTTTGGGATTGGCTTAGGTTCATGCATTGCTAAAAAGAGCCAAGTCTATTAAATTTAGTCATCACACAATGTGACTGTTACTGTGTACACTATTCTCCTGGTTCTGCTCACTTCACTCAGCATCAGTTTATGTAAGTCTTTCCACGTTTTTAAGAAGTCTGCCCATTCATCATTTCTCATGGAGCAATAGTATTATTCCTTCACATTTATACACTGTAACATGCTTAGCTATTTTCTAGTTGATAGGCATCCCCTCAACTTCCAATTCTTGACCACCATAAAAAGAGCTGCTATAAATATTTTCGGATATGTGTGTCCTTTTCCTGTTTTGATGATCTCTTTTGGATACAGACCTAGAAGTGGTGTTGCTGGGTCAAAGAGTATGCACATTTCTATAGCCCTTTGGGCTTAATTCCAAATTGCTCTTGAGAATGGTTGGATCAGTTCACAACTCTACCAACAATACATTAGTGCTCCAGTTTTCCCACATCTTCTCCAACAGTTATCATTTTCCTGTTTTATCATGTTAGCCAGTATCATAGGTGTGATGTGGTACCCCAGAGTCATTTTGATTTGCACTTCTCTAATCAATAGTGATTTAGAACATTTTTACATGACTATAGGTAGCTTTAATTTCTTCCTCTGAAAACTGCCTGCTCATATCCTTTGGCCATTTATTGAGAAATGACTTGTATTCTTATTTGACCCAGTTCTCCATACATTTTAGAAATGAGGGCTTTATCAGAAACACTGGTTATAAAAATTGGTTCCCAACTTTCTGCTTCCCTTCTAATCTTGGTTGCATTGGCTTTGTTTTGATGCACCTTATTTTTTACTGATTTTTTTCACAGAAGAATGATCATTTGTCCAATAGTAAAAATTAAATTGACCTTGTCAGTCTTCAAAGAACATATCTGACATTTAAGATAGATATCCATGTGGACTTCATATCATACATGTCACTGGTGCTCTTTGAGAACAAAGTATGAACAATAACAATACTGAATCTATTATTCCTGCTCTTACTGATTAGAGACTTGGCAGGCCAAGAGAAAGAAAAAAGTAAATGCTAATATGCACACTTAACAACAGAAACAACACCATATGAACTTTTACTTGAAGGAGATTTTCCAATTAATAGAGGATAGGATGTTATTGAATGCAACCCATTTATGAAAAATTATAGAGAACTAATTATGAAGAATGTTAACAAACTGGTAAAAATTAAAATAGAGTGGTTTATTATCTCAGGTAGAAGAAACAATACATAAAGTGCTAGACCTGGAGACAGAAAGACCTGAGTTCAAATCTGGTTGTCAATGTGACCCTAGGCAAGTCACTTAATCCTACTTGCCTCCCTTATCTGTAAAATGTGTTGGAGAAGGAAATGACAAACTACTCCAGTACCTTTACCAAGAAACCCCCAATAGGGCTCGTGAAGAGTTGGAGAAAATTGAAAAAAAATTACTGGAAAGAAAATATACATGGTTGTGTACTTGTTCTCTGATTAGGCTTCAAGCTTCTTGAGGGTAGACATTATTTTTGTCAGTGTTTCCAAACTGCTTAGCATAGTCCCTGGCACATAGTAGGTGCTCAACAAATGTTTGTTTACTGACTTGCTGGGGAAGGTACTTGCTTATCTTCTTCAAAGATCTGCTCAACAACTACCACCATAAGATAAGTAAAGATCTTTCCAGCTCTAAATCCTGTGACCTATACCCATTAGTTTAACTTATGGCTACTTAGAGTTTTGATCTTTTAAATGTCCCTTTCCTCTATTGAGAGTTAAAATTCATCCATTCAGCTACCTGGGACTTGAGATGAAACAAGTCAATATCTAATTGCTGTTATTTAATTTAAGAAATCAGCTCACATGTCGAACTAAAGGTTATGTTGTGTTCATCCTAAAAACTTAGCACTGGGATTAAAGAAGCTGAAGAATATTATTCATTCTAGGGATAATGAGCTTGTTTGCTTCTCCCTCATACTAAACCAAAAAGGAAAGATTATTGAATTATTTCTTTTACTAAATTTAAAGCAGATCTTTACATGCAAATTGGCCAAAAGTAATAAGAAAGAGATGTAGCAAAGAAGTGCATGCACACATGTACACACACACATACACACAAATGACAATGGACACTGGAATGTATACACGAGTCTTTATCTTGTGTGTATATGTGTTCACATGTGGGCTTATGAATAGGTTCATGCACATATGCATTACATTTAATCCAAATCATTGAATTAAAATAGAATATTATATATTTATACAGATATTTAATAATATGTATTTTCAATTTCAAAACAATAATTGTTCATTTTGTTTCATATAATTCTAATTGTCATGAATATTAGTGAAAATTATTGATTTCTTTTTCAAATATCATACAATTCTTACTGCTACATTTTAACATTGTATTTACTTTGCATTTGTGCAATGTGATTTTGGATTTTGGATTTGTAAAGCATAACATTTTTCCTATATGAATAGTCATTTGCTGAGAATTAATATAGCATAGTGGCTATACAATCATCATCAGAATCAGGAAGACCTGGGCCCTGCTCTTGACACATAATAGTTATGTGATTCTTCCTAATCACTTAATCTTTCAGTGCCTCTTAGACTGTAGGATACAGAGGAGTTACAGATGTGGCAGCAGAGGAAATTTCCACACTAGGGGTTCCCCTGCAGTGCCAAAATCACAGATCCAGACCCAACCAAGAAATGTGACACTTAATAATCGTTCTGTATCTCTGTTTTGTTTTGAATCTGTCTCTGTGTCTCTATCTAATTGTCTTTTGCTCTCTCACATAAAAATTACAAATACATAAACATCAATATAAATAGCAATATAAAATAAAATTATATATAATATGCACATTTCATAATTGCCTCATTTTATATCTATGTGCACATATATATCGATACATTTATATGTGTGTACATCTTCACAAACAATGCAAACAAAAACCACATGAAATCTATATGTGTTTATATTTTCATTCAATAATATGGAAGTAGGTAAAGGAATTTCAAAATTTGTTCTCATTCAAGAGAATATATGTTGCTTTTGCCATTCTAAATCTGTATATAGCTAGTATGTGAATCAATAATTTTCAAGGCAATTAATCTCTCATGAGGTTAAAATTTTATTTTATCTTCTTCAAATCTGTACTTCAAAAGGAAATTTTGTGTAGAAAACCTACACTTATAAGAATACATAAATTTTCTGTTAAAATATTTCTTTAATACAATAGGAAAACCTTATGTTAAATAGCCATTTAAGTAAAATTGTCCATTATAACTGTCTCATTGTGATTAATACTAGAGAATTTAGAAACTCTTTGGACCAATGCAAATTTAGCCAGTCTGGTTGCTATACTAGAGTGATATTAGCAAACATAGTCCTTTTCCTGGTTTTCAGAATACCTTTCTTTCTGAGCATCATGTTTTCAATGGTGCCTTAATAATGTGTGTTTGCATGAGATTAGTTTAGCAGGTGAGAGAGTGATAATTTTAGACAATTCTTTAAGATTATGTTATTCTGCATGGGGGTTTAAGAAAGTAAACTATCCAGTGAAATGGAAATTTTTTTCCTGATAAACAAAAAACCCCTAAAATTTAAAATAATGAGGGAAAAAAAAGCTTAAACTTTGTCTGCTTTCCTGATGGAATAAATACATATGGTATATAACGTATCTTTATTTCTGATGTGGCCCCTCCAACTTCTCTTTTCAAGACCCCATGGAATGGACTTAAAAATATCCATCAAGAAATCTTTTGATTTTAGACAGGTAAGTTGTACTTGTCAAGTTATCCCTGAAATCAAAAGCTGTGGACTAATTTGGATTAATCTTTTTTTTTCCTTATCCAGTTCACAAAGATGTTATGAAGATAACAGAGAACTAAAGGAGTGCTCTGAGGTCTTCAGAAAAAAAAAAAGTGATAAATACTTGTTTCTCCTGTAACTTTAGACTTTAGACTTTTCCTCCCCAAGGTGCTTAGCTTCAAAACTTTTGAAATCTATATTGAAAATGTTTATTTATTGGTAAGGCCTAAATTTCACATTCACTGCTACTCAGTAAAAGTCTTTCCATGTGCACTGATTTTCTTTTCTTTTTTTTCCTTTCATTTCTTTCCTCCTCCTGTCCTTCCCTTCTCTTTTTAATTCTTTCCTTTTGTTTAATGTGTTGAAGGTTCTAGATTTGCAATTTTCCTCTGAAATTACAATATCTGACTCCCATTAACAATGACAAGCATTCTTTTTCTTAGAAGCCAGGAGATGGAGTTGAGGAGGGTAGCCAGTGAAAATGCAGAGTTGAAAGATGGAGTATCTTGTACAAACAATAGCAAGGAAAAATAGAAATGTGAATGGATACGTGAAAAGCGATATTCTAATTGTCTTCTTTCTTTCATTTTCTTTAATCAATGTATTTGTAAGGTTGGCATCATAGAATATCATCCCAAATAATTTTGGAGTGAACATTTTATTGGTAAATTAGCATCTATTGAAGATGAAGAACATCTTTTTTTTTCTTCTGGTGGGATGGGGATTGGGGTACTCAGGGTACTCAGATTTTTCACCCAGCATGCAGTTAGAGAAAAAAATAGCCCTATGATTATCTTTTTTCCTTCTTTTCAAGAAAATCACTCTTTAGTTCCTTGTTTCTTTCCCCCATGGTCAGGTTGGCTGCATCTCCAAACACTTGTAAGTACTGTATGTTCTGACATATCCTGAAGTCATGCATTAGCACCTTTTCATTCAGCAAAAGGGTGAGAACAGATATCTTTTGGCAGCTGACAGCAGGGAGCAGGCAGAGGGAAGGAGAAAGAAGCTGGAGGGCTAGGACACTATGGTGGCCTAGTGGCTAACGTGGCTAATGCACCAGCTGTAATTAACCTCTTCCTCCCCCACCCCATCTACCCAACAGATGTCTCTCTGTCATTGCCGTGTCCTCAATCCATCCCAGTCAATGATTTGTGCATCAAAACTGAGTCACTAACGTGGCAATTGAACCTCTTCACAGCTCAAAATTGTTGATGTGTGTGCAGAGAGCACACTGAATGTAACTGTTCATGTGTGGGGGCTACAGTGTGTGTGTGGGGAGGCTTTGAGAAAAAGAGAAAGAGGTAAAGAAGCAAAAGAAAGCACTAGAAAGGAGATTGAGGGATAGAGAAATGTCAACGTTACCTTGTTTTGCCTGGAGAGGCAAAAGGGAGGGCAAATTAACGGCTGACTTATTTGGTCTTTTGGATCCCTTAGAAGGAAGCATCCTGTCCTATCAAGGCAGACATACATATCACTTTGAAAGATTAAAAAATGAAGAATGCAGTGATCTGTATTGTATATATGCTTTATTCTGTGGGAAGAATGTTAATAAATATACTGTGAGACTGCAAAGTTTGCCAATATAAATAATGTGGCATTTCAAAGTCTGTCAGTAAATGTAATTGAATTTTTCAATGTAAAAATATAGTTCCATTATAAATTGGAGTCATGCTTGACATTAGTTGGGCATTAGGAGATATTAATTAGATACTGCTCACTTTCTCTTTCTGATTTCCTTATATTAAATGAATTATCAGGAAAGAAGAATTTGTAAGCATGCAATTTAGAGATTTTTAGTCTCAAAAACAAGCTGCCTGGTAATTTTTAGTGGAGGAATAAATTTCTTTTCAGAAACCTTGTCACTGTGCTGTCTCAAACATGCCCTTCCCAATATGAACACAATATGGAAAAGCTAATCCATTTTAATACTTTGTAGTGATAATAAGCCACAGTGAACAAGTAGCCTAGGGAAAAGATGGTAGTAGTCACCTTTAAACAGAAAGAGAATAGCAAGTAATTGTACATTTTTACAGTAGGCTGATGACAACATTTCCTGTGACTTTGAACTTACTTTGGCTGTCACCATTCTGGCAAACATTCTGCATATCAATCAGACAGTTGTACTTCTCACATGACATTTGCAGCATAATGTAGAAATTTACTTATGTGATCTTTGCATGTAGGCATACCATTTATAAGTAAATAAATGTGCCCTTCATGCTATGGGACCTCGATTTAACTAGTGCAAGAAACTGCTAGGACTTCCTTTTCTAGGTCCAGTAAGGTCTGATTTCATTTTCTTATCCTAAAAGATAATCTGTCGAAAGAATTTAGCAATGCTTACTGTGAGTTGATTTTGGTTTATATTTTACTATTTGTTGAAGCAGCTCATTGCTCAAGCTGATTAACAAACATGAGATTTGGGAGGGTAGGAATCTTTTCCTTTGTCCTTGCTGGGGTGATATGTGTGTGTGTGTGTGTGTGTGTGTGTGTGTGTGTGTGTGTGTATTTTATCATTTATCATTGAAGAAATCATGAAAGGAATGCTACATTTAGATATTGACTCTGAGTTGCATTATTTTACCATGTCTTGCAACTGCAACTGTTTTATACTTACTTGTGGTCCTGATTATCTAATTACAACAGATATTGATGACACTTTTCACCAGGGAACTTGACTTCCCAATACCTTAACCATTAGAATAACAGGTTAGAGCTGGAGGAAACCTTAGATATCACTTTTTTTCACATGTAACATACAAGGAAACTGAGATATAAACATGTTAAAAGTTTACCTAAACTGTACTCAGTGGAGCTCCATTTCTGAGCCTTAAAATAATTTTGGCTTTATAAACAAGCAAACAAACCAAAAATCCTAGATGAGGCAGCCAAGGGAGAGATTTTTGGGTAGTACTCACAACTCCTAAAGAGGCAGAGTAACTGATACCTTTAAAGTGAGACAAAGAAGAGCAAGCTGGTAAGGTTTTCAAGCAACGATGTCACTATAGAACTTCATGCATGATGGTCTTCAGGATCTTGAATATGGCACCACATTCCACTGAGCTCTGACCACTTCTCATGTTACTCCATGGATTAGGGCATCTCTGATACTGAAAAGGGCTATTGTTTTGCAAGAAGGGATTAGGTCCAATTGACATGTTTCTGCTTTGTTTTCTACCTGTAAAGTAATAGGAATTGAGGGAACAAAACATTATTGTATCACTAAGCATTGATTAAGCATGAACTATTTGTCAGATATTGTGCTAAGTGACGGGGATAAAACAATAAAATTAGAATCTGGGAGGCTAGGTGGCACAGTGAATAGAGCACTGGCCCTGGAGTCAGGAGGACCTGAGTTCAAATCTGACCTCAGACACTTAACACAAAACCTAGCCATGTGACCTTCGGCAAGTCATTTAACCCCAATTGCCCTACCTTCCCCCTCCAAAAAGAAAATAATAATAAAATTAGAATCATCCCTGCCTTATACCCTATATCCTATCTGGGAAATATATACAAACATGCATGTATATGTATGTATGCATGTACATATATGTATATGTATTATATATATATATATATATATGCACATATAAACAGGTAAATACAAGTTTATTTGGGAGATGGGAAGCAGTAGTAGCATTGGAAACCAGGAAATGCCTCAGGCAGAGGGGGATGCTTGAGTTGAGCTTTGAAGGAAGCCAAAGATCCTAAGAGTGAAAGAACAGTAAGGAATGTAGTGCAGAGACAGAAATCATGTAAAGACACTGAAAGAGAAAAATAAGGCATCATATGAGAGGAACAGTAAGAAAGACAGAATGACTAGACCAAGAACATTTGAAAATAAATAATGTATTCTAAGCCTGGAAATGTAGATAGGGGTCAGCTAATGAGGTGTTTTAAATTCTAAATGAAGGGATTTGTATTTCATCATAGAGGTCACCACCAAAGTTTATTGAGTAGGAGAATAACATGGCAAGACTTGTGCTTTAGGAAATCACTTAAGTGACCCTGTGTTGTATCATCCAAGAAAGCTGACAGGACATGCTCATGTACCAGAAACTAGTTACTTTAAAAATAGGTTGCCATCTGTATAACGGGACAGCTAGATTGTTCAGTGGGTAGAGATTAGAACTGGAGATAAGACCTGAGTTCAAATTCAATCTCAGATATTAGTTGTGTGACTCTGGGAAACAGGATTGTTATGAAGATCAAATGAGTTAATAATTATAAAGTACTTTTCACAGTGGTTGGCATATAATAAGTACTATTTAAATGTAAGGTATTATCATTATGAATATTTTTCACAATATGCTAATTTTGTCATGTTTAGTTTCTTGCCACTTACTCAAATTTGTGCATCTGGATCTGTTGCTATCATTAGTAGCACTATTTCAGGAACGTATCTGTCAGCAAATATTTTCTTCTATCAAAACACCCCAAATTTCGCCAACAGGTATTAATTGTTTTGTTAGGTTAAAATCTACATACTACTCAGGGTTATTTAAGAAAATATTATTATCTGAGTCAATATGATCATAGCATAGTGCACAGAATTTGGATCTAGACTCAGAAAGCCTGGGTTAAAATATTAATTCTTTTTCTCAGCTACTCTTGTGACCCTAGAAAAGTCACTGAACCTTTTTAAACATTGACTGTATGCTGGTAGGAATTTAATAGACTAGTGATCCTTTGTTAGGGTCTTGACTTCTCTATCTGGTCATTCTTTCCTCAATAGGGACAAACTAATTGGTTAGGACCACTGTGGGACTGTGTCACCCCTTTGAGCAAAACCTAGAAGAAAATGGTAATCATTGCAGACCCCATCTTTTATTCTTTTCTGAGTACAAAGCAGAGTATTGTGAATGGGCTTGGGTCTCAAAGGAATAACAAAACTCTGGCATAGCAACTCAGAGACCAACCTACCCCTAACTGGCCTTGAGATGCAATAATTTTTTGACCCAAATGATACAATTGATGCATTCACTGGTGAAGAATCAACAGTTTCTAGATTTTGAGAGCATGGACCCCTTCCTGGAAAAGCAGAAGCAGAGAGACATGGTAGTTACACATACTTTAAACCTTGTGACCCAGGAGAAAGGAACCATATGGCTCAGTAGCTCAAGGTCAAGAAACCCCAGAGAGAAAATGGAAGTTGTTAATTACTTCTAGCCTAAAAAGTTCTAGCTTTGCCTCTTTCTAGAGAAAGAAGGGATGTCCTAAACAGTGTCAGACTTCTGGATAGATAATATAATCCAGGAATATCTCTTCGTAGTAAGGGAGAATCTTTACCTAATGCCAGCCTCATACAGGAAAAAAAGGATCATGAACATGACCTCTCAATTTGGAGGGGATAGCAAAAGATTAATGTCATTATATTGAAGATCCAAAGCCTGGACTTTGCTCTCTATTATTACCCCTTCATGACTACTTGGAAGACAATTGCATTTCTATAAACACCAAATGTGTTCCCTTTCCAGGGGATTCCAAACCTTCAGAGTAGAGGTCTCTGAGGTAAATGTAATACTTGCCAGAATGTCAACTTATTGTTTCTCTCATGCTAGCAAATTTATTTCTCTTTTAAATTGAATGCAAACCACCAGGGTGGTACCATGACTCTTGGTGACAAGATAAGGTACTAGGATAAATGTAGGATGTGCTGGAAACAGAAGAGAATTTGCCAGTCCTTTTTTGTGTTTTCTGAAATTTGTATGCAGTGAAGTAATGACTGCCCTGTATCTAGTATATGCAGTATATGCATTGTTACTTTATATACTTTCATAGTTGTTGGGGACCTCTTTCACACTTTTGTGAAGACCTAGCATAAACTTCCCTAGCTCTAGCTGAAGATTTCCCAGAAAAAATTGAGCTTGGACAAAATGAAGGAAAAAGATATTTCAGAGCCCATTCCTGGGATTGAATCCAGTCTTTTTTAGCCCATACCTTAGGAGATTGAGCCATAATATCTTAGTTATCCCAATGAAGAGGTGGGAATAAATAACCACTGATGTCCCTTCCATCTATTATTCTATGGCATGGTGATTTAACTGACAAGTAGCTGAGAACAAAATCATGCTGCAACAGAGTACAGAATTAACCATAGAACTAGAGAGGACTAGAATCATGAAGTAGAAGCAGAAAGAGAGAAAGGGAGTACAAAAGACAAAATTTGGCTACTTGAAGAATCCTAGGGGTGGCTAGGTGGTGCAGTGAATAGAGCACCAGCCCTGGAGTCAGGAGGACCTGAGTTCAAATATGACCTCAGACATTTAACACAAAAACTAGCCCTGTGACCTTGGGCAAGTCACTTAACCCCAATTGCCCTACCTTCCCCCCTCCAAAAAGTTAAAAAAAAAAAAAAAAGGATCCTAGGATACAAAAGATGAAGGGGGCATTAGAGATAAGTAAGTTCAAACCTCCATTTATTTTACCCCCACTTACTTAATGCTATTTTTCCATATCACCTTACTTTTTTTTCCCCTAGACAAGCCCACATCTTGATTTAAGAAAGTGCGGGCCTGAAATCACTTGGAGCCTATAACTAAAATAATAATATATTCATATTCATTTCATCATTCTTTTTCATTTTGTACAAAATTTTATGTTATAAGATATCTCTACATGAGTTCAGAGGAGAAAAATCAGCAAAGACTAGAGTGATTGGGGAAAACATAATAAAGAAAGTAAAATGTGAGCTGGGTCTTAAAGAATAAATTGGATTTGCACAACTCAATACGAAGAATAGAACTAATATCTCTTCTTTTACCTTGCTTTTGCAAAATCTCAGACTGGGAAAATAATGTTGCTATGAGCTTGGAAAAGGAGTAAAAACATAAGTCTGGGATTTGGTAAGCTTCTTGAGGGCATAAAGTGTCTTTTGTTTTGTTTGTATTTTTATCATGTGGTACTTATTTTTTATTATTTACAGATATTTGGAAGAAAATTGTAAAGTTTAGAATGCAATTGATGTAACTTTAATGCACAGCTTTAAGGTAAGAAGAAAGGCTTGATTTAGGATTCTAGTATGTTAATAACCAGTCAATTGATAAGCCTTTATTAAACCCCTATTATGTACCAGATATTGTCCCAGGGGAACTGGGGTTCTATGCAGAAGCAAGTGCTGGGGATACAGATATAAAAACAAGACTGACTTTGCCTGTTAGGAACTGATATGACATGTTTAAAGGTAAGAAATATAGAATAGCTACAAAACAAATGAAAGGTGATTTCATGTGGCAAAGGTAGAGTTGGACAATTAGTGACTATGAGAATGAGGAAAGGTCTTGGGAAGAGAGCAGAGAGTAGGGATTCAAATACTCTCCCTGTGATTGACTACCCATGTGACTCCGGGAAAGCCATTTAATTTCACTTGCTTTCAGTTTGATCATCTATATAATTTGGAGCTTGAACTAGAAGATCTCTAAGGTATCTTCAAGGTCTAAATCTATGATCCTAGGGTTCTGGAATGTAGGTGATACTTGAAAAGACCTAGAATGTCAAGAGAAAGTAAAGAAAGGGGGGGGGGGGGGTAATTTCTTGGCATGGGATATCTCCTTTGCCCTCTTTCCATGTGAGTCTTTCTCACCCTGGGTCATTCCTCTATGTCTCTGGTCACTTTCTCCCATTGGTGAGGTCTTTCTGGGATCTTCATTGTATGGAGGGGCCCAGACCAGCCATACTTTATTTCCCTCTCTTGCTCTGCTTCTGATTGTTAAGATTCACCAACTTTGCCCTTGTTTGACTAACTTCCAACTTCCCAATCCTCAGCTCTTTTTTGTGCATCGTCTTTCCCCATTAGAGTCTAATGGTGACCATCTCTGGGGGGCAGAGGGAGAGAAGAAAAAAATAAATTTACATGATAACCATATATACATACATACATACATATAATATATATATATATATATTTAAAGGAATAGCAAGTTGTACATAATAGATTTATAATTTCATGGGCAATCATATTTTTATGGGAATGAATGGCAATCACCTTTTAAAAATATGCTATTATAAATAAAATAATATAAAATATAAATAAACATTTTATGTCATGAATTAAAAAATTAATTTTTTTAAAATAGAGTCTAAGCTTCTTGAGGGCAGGTACTGTCTTTTTAGTTTTGCTTATATGTTTTTTTTTAATCACTTACCACTTATTTTTATCACTTACCACTAAATTTTTGGCATCTAGCATAGTACCTTACTCATATAAGAACTTACAAAATGCTTGTTGCCTTGCCTTTCTTTGTTTGGGGCGAGGGAGCCACAGAACTGAAGTGTGATATGGAACATCAAGATGGAGAACAATAAGTGGGTCTGTTTGACAATAGTGGATGAAGAAGAGTCATGAATTACCTGTCTGCAAGAATAGGCTGGAACAAGAATGAGTAGGACTTTAAACTCCAAACAGATAAACTTGTATTTTATCTTAGAGTAAACAGGGAACCACTAAAACTTCTTAAACATGCTGGTCAGACCTGGTTTTTTGGGAATATACATTTGGCATCTCTTAGGAGATAGAATTGTTGTGGGAAAAGGCCCGGAATATGGAAGCAAATTAGGTAGATGACAGTTCAGTCCAGAGATAAGGAGTTCAAATTAAGGATATTGTAATGAAAGGAGAAAGAAAAGGCTGGATGTGAAAAAAAAATGGAAATATAATTGGCAATATTTGGTGATCAGTCCAATATATTTAGTGGGAAAGTGGTGTGAAAGTGAGAAGGCAAGGATGACCATTGCTTATGAATCTAAATGACTAGAAAAATGTCAGTTCTTTTAACAGAAATAAACAAGTTTGAAGGATGGGTTTTTTAAGACAGAAAAAAAATATTGATTTCAGTTTATTTTATGTGAAGTTAGAGATACTTTGATGATATTTATGTGGCTGAATCCAGCAGGAAGTCGAAGATGGAGGGTTATAGTTTAATTGAGATATGAGGACTGCATATGTAGATTTGGAAGTCATCTGAGTAGAAATATTTGAACCCTGATGAAATTGTTGCAAAGAAAGTATAGAGAGAAGGGGGAAAAAGGCCTAGCATTGAATATTGAGGCACACACTCGTGCGCACACACACACACACACACACACACACACAGGATGTGGATGATTATATTGCAAAGTGGTGTCAACCTGAACCAATGAGAAAGCAGTCAATAAAGCAAAAATTATGATCTTTAGTTAGGGCAGGGGGCTGCAACTGGGGTTCTATGAAGCAGCAAGTGCTGGAGAGTCTGAATAGGGAATTGGACACAGAGTTCTTATAAAGTATTTGTCAGAGGGAGAGGGGCTGAAGGTGCAAAGAGGGGTTGGGACATTCTCTGATTTCACATTTCACATAAAAGTCCATAGAGAAAGCTTGGGAATCTTGGAGGGAAGAATTTAGGACATTTGCAAAATAGTCAGTCTTTGAGTGATAACATTAGGCCATTCATGGGTCTTTGAATGGGGTAAGATCAGGTTTAGTCAGCTGAGTTTGACTGTAGACTGAAGATTGATCAGAAAGGTAAGAAAATAATCATTGCTGAGCAGTGCAATGAAACTTTAGTGGAGAGAGAGTATCCAGAAGGAAGAGGTGGCCAACAGTATAAAACACATCAGATAAGTTAAAAAAGGATGTGAAGAAGTTACCCACTAAGAGGGTTAGGATTGCTCTGGAGACCCCAAAATACCAATACGTGGGGTCCTGCCGAATGAATTCAACTCAAGTCTTCTCAGGCGAAGAAGTGTAAAATTTATTAAAAGTTTGCTTGCATTAGACACAGAGTAAATCTGTGCTAGGTCATTCTATGGCGCTCTCACCATTCTATGGCATTCTATGGCACTCTCACACCACATGATCTAGAGAAGGAGTTTGGGGAGGGTCTTCAGGAGGAGTTAATGAGGTCAATGAGTGATTAAGGGTGGGTGGTAGCTGGAGGCTATTGACAATGGTGGGCTAGGCCAGTTCAAGGGTGTATTGATATTTTGATATGCTCAAGGGTGGGAAGTAGATGAACAATGGAGGGCTAGGCTAGTAACTGGCTGGTAGTTAGCAGTTAGTAACTAGGCTAGAGGTCTGGGCCAAGCCACAAGGCAAGGCTTATTTCCTCATGCAAATGTCTCATCAAATGAGACAATTTAATCTAGAGTCCAAGGGGGGTTCCCAGAGCCTGTACCTCAAGGACTCAAGGAGAGGTGGAGGGGGCTCCCAGAGCCCATATCTCATCTAATGGAGAGTGAGAAAAAACAAACAGTGAACTTAGTCAAGAAGTGATTCTGTTAGGGGCGGCTAGGTGGCGCAGTGAATAGAGCACTGGCCCTGGAGTCAGAAGGACCTGAGTTCAGAGCCAGCCTCAGACACTTAATCCACACAAACAAAAACCTAACCATGTAACCTTGGGCAAGTTACTTAACCCCAATTGCTCTAAAGGGGCGGCTAGGTGGCGCAGTGAGTAAAAGCGCCAGCCTCGGAGTTGGGATGACCCGAGATCAGATCCGGCCTCAGAAAATGATCATCCACGCATAAATAATGACTAGCCATGTAACCTTGAGCAAGTTACTTAACCCCAATTGCTTTAAAAAAAAAAAAAAGAAGTGATTCTGTTGAACTTGAAGAGAACAGTTTTAGTGGAGCTCTAGGAACCAAAGCCAAAAGGGCAAGGAATCGAAAAGTAACTAGGATGTGAGAAAATGAAAGCAATGAGAGTAGATAGCTTATTACTTAGGAGTTTGGCTCTGAAAGGGAGAATTCTAAAATGATTGATTGAGGTGATGTCCCAGTCCAGGGAAAGTTTTTAATGAGGAGGGAGAATTTGACGCCTTTGTAGACTCCTGGGAAGGAGTCAATGTATTAGGACTTTTTGAAAGGTAGAAGGTACTTAATGTAAGACATTATCTATGAGCATTTGGGAGAGGCTAATCTCCTGAACAAGGGATATAGTCTTTGCCCTTGGCAAGATAAGGGAACAGTCTGGAGTAAAGGGGAAGGAATGGTTAATGATGGTTGAATAATTTCATTTAAAGTTTGAAATTGGGGAAAAGAGTGAACTTGGGGTAAATGACTTCCACTTTTTTCTAATGAGGCATTAGGTGAGTTCCTCTGCTCAGAGCAGGGGTGGTGGTGGCAATGAAGTTTGGAATGGACTGCAAGGGGAGTATCAATCAGGAAACATTACAAGGAATGGCATGCATCAGTAAAGGACTTGTTGGGTCAGAGTAATAAATTAATAATGTATCCAGTCATTATCAAAGTAGAAACAGATGACATAGGTACTAAGAGCAACTAAAGCTTGGGGTATAGAAAAGGATGACCATTTTGACAAGGAATTCAAGTTTAAGGGATGGTATAAACTGTAACTATAGAGTCAAAATTCTGAAGGAAAGTGAGTCAAAAGCAAATGACCTTACAAAGCAGAGAAGATAGCTGATGATGCAGGTGGGAGGGGAGAAAGGAGGAGCAAAAAGTGGGGAACAAGTATAATTTTATTATATATTTTAAAAGAGTAACAAGTTGTACATAATAGATTTGCAGATTCATGTGCAATCACGTTTTTATTATACTATATTATGGAATGCTTCTTTTGTTCCATATATTATGAATAAATAAGTAAGCATATAAGAGTATAGTAATTAGAGTTTTCAATGGAGATGGAGAGCAGGTTGAGGAGGGGTGAGGCATAGGGACAAAAGGAAGGGCAAGAGGTTTCAGTCCAACAGAGCAATTTCAGAGCTGTGGCTTGTTTTAATAGATCACTTGACGATTATGATGAAATCAAGGTTATGAACATGTCTGTTTGGCTGTGGAAGAGTGAAGGTACACATCATGGTAATTAAAGAGGTTGACTAACTGGGAAACAAGGGTATTTGAAGGGGCATCAAAATGTACATTTAATCCCCACAGTAAAGAAGGGCATGAAGAGGTCAGGAAGACAATGATTTGAGTAAGCAAATCTATGAGAAATGGTGGTAACTAGATAGCAGCCACAAGGATCTGGTTATGATGATGCAGAACGATGGAATGAACCTCAAAGGAGGAATGACAGCTCGGTGAAAGTGTTAGGAATATAGACTGGCAGTGAGGAAGTGTGGAGGAAAAACAACTCCTCTTGGCTCAGTATGTATGGGCAACTGGGGATGGAGGAGAAAAGGGAGAAGTTCAATACTGCAGAGGGTGGTCAGGAATTCAGGGTCATTGTTTGGCCTTGGATGTCTCTGAATGAGTTTAAATAACAATTGTTTATGTTTTGGCCAGAAACCCTAAGGGTCTTCCCCTCAGAGGTGATTTTTTTTTTTTGACTATAGAAAAGAGGTCATTCTTTGCCTTGTTTCTTACCTACACTAATTACAGAATGGGCATAGCCTCCCACAGGCAGACCTGATAAAGGCCTTAGCTTAAGAAGACCAAGGTCTCCCATAGCATTGGAGTTATCTTCAGTCTTGCTGATCTACATCTTGCCATTGGACTCTTCGATCTGGAGGAGAGAGTGAAACTAGTGGCCTTGGACAACCCTCCCTCACTTAAATACAATTGAACTGCAAGTCATAGCATCACCTTCCTGATGTCCTAGTCCTCTTCTAGAATGAAGGACAAAAATAACATTCATCTAAGTGTTAAGATTGTAGGAGAAAGGAGTGTGAGAGGAAGAGACCTAATAAGAAGAGAAGTTTTTAACAAAAGAATACCAGTTCCCTAAGGGGTAATTTGAGGCAACTTGAATTTTCAGGTTAAGCACCTAGATTTAAGTCCTGGCTGCTACTTCTGCCTAAGTGACCTTGGAAAAATCAATTAATTGCTTTGGGCCTCAGTTCCCTTATTTGTAAAATTGGGAAGGTTGAAGTAAGTTAAATCTTCCAGTCTCTCTGAGCTCTAAATCAATGATCATATTATCTCTATTTTGGCAAAAGAACATTTAGACACCCTTCTAGAGGCAACAACAAAAATATTTTCATGGGCATACTGTATATTTATGGGTTTGTATCTTCATTGTGCTAAGAAAACTTGATTCAGTGGTCCCAGAAACAAGGGCTCTCAGTAAATTGTGGAGCCCTAAGGCACAATCTGGGATGTTTAAGCTTAAGTACTTAGCACAAGCACTATATTTACATATCCTTCAATTCCCTTTACAGAGACCCTTCCCAGGAGAGTTTGTCTCACCAGTCAATTAATCATGCAGCAAGTCTGGAAGCCTAAAGGAAAAGGCTGCTTAACCCAGTTTGACTGAATTTCCTATGGGTAGTGAAAATGCTTTGGGCAGCTTAATGATAGGCAAATCATTAAATTCTTTCCCTACCTTTAAAAAGGTAGGGAATTTAATCTCTTGGCAATCACCAAGTTCTTTACACATAGTAGGTGCTTAATAAATATTTATTGAAAGTTGGTTGCTGCCTAAAATTAGAAGTCATAAGTAATGAACACATCATCAGAAAGATAAAGGACTGGAAAAAAAAAAAAAAAGCTAGGTTTCACTAGAGAGAGGGACACAGTTGTGTTCCATTTCATGTCTATTCTGGATTTCAAAAGAATTAGAAGAAGACACTCTGCACAATGATTATAGGGCCTTGGGGGGATTTTTAATAAAAGGAGTGTCAAACAGGATGAAACAACATGAATGGGCTGCAATTTGTATTGCTGAAAAGAGTGCCCACATTGGTGACATTGCATATTCATCATTGACATTTATGAAAATATGGAAGAAGAGATATGTTGATATTTCATTGAAATCATTAGTTTATGTGCTACAATGAGAGCAATTTTAGTGTAGTAGAGATATTACTGGTCTTGGTTTCAAAAGACTTTACTTGGAATTCTGGTCCTGATACTTTCTAGCCCTTGAAGTAGTAAGCCTTGTAAACCCCAAAATCCTCCATTCGGCTTGGTTATTGAACAACCTGCTTTATCTAAGAGTGCCCCCTTATCCTGCCTGACCAGTCTGCCCCATTATTGTTACTCCTGATACGATGGTGGTTTTTGGACTATTTAAACTGTGTATCTACTGGGGTTTGGGGCAGCTACTGGGACTTTATCCCTAGGTCTGCCGCCAGCCGGCTAATAAATGCTTCCTGAATTCGATTACTGAAGGTCTTGGCCTGTTGATTCTGTCCAAGTGTCCATTTCACCCTCTGAGCTAGAATCAATGAGAAAATCATTTAATTCCCTGAATATCAGTTCCCTACTGTAAAATGGGGATAATAAGACATTACTTACCCCTAAGGATTGTTGTGTTATCACCCTATCTTTGTAGATAAATTTGCATATTCACATTGTTGTTATTGATTAGTAATGTCTGACTCTTTGTGACCCCATGAGGTTTTCCTAAAGATACTGTAATGGCTTGTCATTTTCTTCTCCAGATCATTTTACAGATAAGGAAACTGAGGCAGATAGAGTTAAGTGAATTCCTGAGGGTCACATGGCTAGTATGTGTCTGAGGCAGGATTTGAGCTCAGGTTCTCCTGACTTCAAGACCAGCACTCTAGCCATTGTACCATCTAGCTGTCCACACATTCATATATGTATGCATGAATGTATACACACACATATATGCATGCACATAATGCACATATATATGTGCATACTCATATATATACATATACACACACACACACACACATATATATATATATATATATGTATATACAAATATATGTGTAATACTGCTATCCTGGCCCTTAATATCTGTAACGTCAGGTATATTATATTTCATTCCCCTTCCCTACATGTAACTGTTATCCTGGCCCTCTACTGAGTGAAGGCCCAGGGGGATACAGGGTTCTCTGGTACCCTTACAGAATTTGGGAGTATCTAGAATCTTGGTAAATGGCTTCAGCATGTTTCCCTATCATGTTTCCCTAAGTTTAGAGGTGTGTCCTCTGCTCCAGTTCCATTTAGTCACTAACAGTTTGTTTAGTTTTTACAAAGAAATTTTATTTAGACAGCTATAATCCCTAATACCCAGACTTACTTCACAACATGTAGGAGGAATGATTTCCCTTCCCCATTACACTCAGTCTTTGACTGGGGAAGGATATTAGATTCATAGCTTAGCCTAGCTATATGGAGAACAGTCCCAGTTCCAAGTCCAAAACCCCACTTGGACATGAGTCCCAGGTATTCTGGCTCCCAGAAATTTCCTAATGAGGCAGGCTCGCTTCATTATCCCAACTGGAATCCTGTATTCATAGATTGCCATCCTTGAACTCCTGGGCCTCAATAGGCAGGTGTCTGCAAAGCAAGAAGGACAAACAACTCAGAACAAACATGAACATTCCCAGGTTCATTTTTCCTGAGGAGGGAGAAAAGAGAAGGCAAGCAGAGAAATGAAGTCTTTCCCATTTGCCTGGTTCAGTCCATGGCTCCTGCACTGTGTGTGACCTGTTATCTCCATCCTCTGGAAGCAGCAAGAAAGAGTGTGAACCAGAAGAACTGACTCAGATTCTCAAATTTTAAAGATGTTGCATTTTTCTGGACCCATTCAAACTGCAGTGCTAGAGAAGATTTTTGAGAGTCCCTTGGACATCAAGAACATCAAATCATTCAATACTTAAAAAAACTAATTCAGGACAAATACTGAAATTGAAACTTAAAATACTTTGGCTACATAATGAGAAGACAGGACTCAGTGGAAAGGACCTAGATGCTGGGAAATATCAAAGGCAAAAGGACAAAGGGATAGCAGAGATTGAAATGGATAGTCATAGAAGCAATGACAATGAACTCAGACAGACTTCAGGAGAAAGTGGAGGACTGAAGGGCTTGATATACTATGCTCCACGAGGTCACAAATAAACAGACATGAATAATGACTGAATGACTCAACAACAACAACAAGCCAATCAAAGGAGTCTATACACACCCATATAATAGGGGACTTTGGGAATACCCACGTTACAGAATCTGGGAATGTGAAGGCAAGACACTAGGGGTGGCCCTATGTTAGGTAATACATACATACATACAAACCTACCTATCTACCTACCTACCTATGTATGTGTGTATACATATATATATATATATATATATATATATATATATATGTATACACACACACACACACATACTTTTTGGCATGCGTTCATGTTAGGTGTGATATATACATACACATATGTGTACTTCTGTTCAACACACATGTACACATACAGTTTATATGTTAGTAATTATAATATACTATATGCATCTATATGTACATACATTATGTATGTGAACATTTATATATTTAATATTATACAATAGTGTATATAGAACTTACAATGCTAGCCTAACATATATTTTTTTAAATTAAACAAATGCTTTATTAAATTCTGGTTTACATCATTCATTTCCACCAGATTATGAGAAACATTTTCCCCCATTTTTCCCCTACCCACCACCCCACAATAGCAGTCCCACTAGATATCCCCTCATCCAATCTGCTCTCTCCCATATCTTCTCCCATACCCCCTTCAACTTTGCCATTAGGGCAAGGTGAATCTCTGAGCCCCAATGCCTGGACATCTTATGAAGCATTTAATTTTAAAACTTCGATTTTCAGATCCATTCCCTTTCTCCCTTGTCACCCACTCCCTCTGAGAAGATAAGCAATTCAGTATGTGTTGTACATGTATAGCTATGCAAAACATTACCATAGTAGATATATTGTAAAACACTGCTTATATTTCCCTCCCACCCGTCTTACCTCCCACCTGGTCCATTCCCTACCTTGATCCTGTCCCTCTTTGATAGTGGATACTTCCAACATCCCCTCCCCCCAGAATGCCCTCCCCTCCATCATACCCCCTCTCATCCCCCTTTCTCCTACTCAGGAGAGTGAGTGAGGGTAAGATATTCCATTTAATATGTATGTGATTATCTCCTTGAGCCAACTTCAATGAGAATATGCTTTTGCCTTTTTGCCTTCCTGTTCTTCCCCTCCCCTGCAACTACTTCCCCTTGTCTCTTCTACATGAGATAGTTTACCCTACCCTGTCTCTCTCCATCTCCTCTTGCCACTTTCCTCTCTCACCTCTTGACTTCACCCCTTAAGAATCATCCCTTCCTTGGGGCAGCTAGGTGGTGCAGCGAGCAGAGTGCAGGCCCCGGAGCCAGAAGTACCCGAGCTTGGATCTGGACCCAGACAGTCAACACACAAACAAAAACCCAGCCACATGACCCTGGGAGAGTCACCCAACCCCAATTTCCCTCCAAAACAAAAAATAATAATCATCCCTTCCCATCAAATTCAACCTGTGCCCTCTATCCATGTATACCTGTGAACATATGCCGTGTACCCTTCTTCAATTATTTTCATAATGAGAAAGGTTTCATCAAACACAATTATTGTTTTTCCATGTAGGAATGTAAATAGTCCAACTTTGATATGTTCCTTTTGATTTCTTTTCCTTGATTATCTTCTCAAGAATTTCTTGCTTCTTGTGTTTGAATGTCAAATTTTCTATTCAACTCTGGTTTTTTTCATCAAGAATGCTTGAAAGTCCTCTATTCCACTGAATGAGACCATATATTCCCCTGAAAGAAGATACTCAGTTTTGCTGGGTAGGTAACCCTTGGCTTCAATCCCAGCTCTTTTGCCCTCTGGAATATCATATTCCATGCTCTTCAATCCCTCAGTGTAGAAGCTGCCAGGTCCTGGGCTATTCTGATTGTGTTTCCACAATATTGAAATTGTTTCTTCCTGGCTGCTTGTAGTATTCTCTCCTTGATCTGGGAGTTCTGGAGCCTGGCTATAATATTCCTAGGATTTTTCTTTTGGGGATCTTTTTCAGGAGGCGATCGGTGGATTCTTTCAACCTCTATTTTCCCCACTGGGTCTAAAACATCAGGGCAATTTTCCTTGAGAATTTCTTTAAGGATGATTCCTAGTTCTTTCTTTGATCATGGCTTTCAGCTAGTCCAATAATATTTAAATTATCTCTCCTGGATCTATTTTCCAGGTCCATGGTTTTTCCCATGAGATATTTCACATTGCCTTCTATTCTTTCATTTGTTTGGATCTGTTTAATAGTATCTTGATTTCTCATAAAGTCACTAGCTTCCATTTGCTCCAGTCTAACTCTGAAGGAATGAATCTCCTCAGTAAGCTTTTGAGATTCTTTTTCCATCTGGAAAATTTGACTTCTCCTCATTGCCTTTCTGAGCCTCTTTGGCCATTTGAGTTAGTCTATTTTTTAAGTTGTATTTTCCTCAGTCAGGCTGTTGACTGTTATTTCATACTTTTCTTGCATCTTTTTCATTTCTCTTCCCAAATTTTCCCCCACTTCTCTTATCTGCTTCTTAAGGTCCTCTATGGCCTGTAGCCAGCTTGTATTTTCATTTGAGGCTTTTGGTGCAGGAGTTTTGACCTCACAGTCCTCCTCCATGCTTTGAGCCTCTTTGCCCCTAAAATAGGAGTCCAATGTTGAACTTTTCTGTTTATTTTGTTTCTTTTGCCTCGGCATGTTGCCACTTAATTACTTTATTTTGGGGCTTGTTGCCACAGTAGGACTCTGCCACCAGACAGGGGAGCTTCCGCCCAAATGTGGGGTGGCCAGTTGGGTGGCCTCTGTAAAGCCTCCACCCACTCTGGCAAATTGGATACCCACCCCAAACTTACCCCCCAGACCACAATCCAGATCCAGGCAGTTTAAAGCAAGAGCGATTAACCCCCAGGATCTCCCTACAGTTCGCAGACCAGGAGCTAGAGCCACTACTAACGCTGTAAAATGGCTTCTGTGCCACAGTTTCTTCAGCAGCTTTTCACCCCCAGGGGAAGAAGCCATGTGTTCCCCAAATACTGATCCCAAAGTCCATAGGGCACTAACCTCTAACTTTGTCCTAGGCATATCTGTGCTGATAATTCTGGAATCACCACAATTGCTGGTGTTCGGGGGTCCCTCCAACTGGCTGAAGGCCCGGCCTCCCTGGGGCTAAAACCTCGGACCTGGGCTTGGCTCCCAGAGAGCTGTGCTGTTGCTTCCCAGCGGGCTGTGCTGCCTGCTCTCAGAGAGCTGTGCTGGCCGCTCCCTGCAGGGCTACTGGGCTGTCCTCAGCAGGAAGCTACATTCTCTGTGTCATTCTGTGGGTACTGTGGCTCCAGAAGTTGTTTGGAGTCCCCTTTCACATTGTTTGAAATTTGTGTGGGGCAGAGCACATTGGAAATGCTGTTTCTACTCCGCCATCTTGGCTCCGCCCCCGCCTAATATATTTTTGTCAAAAGACAGAGGTCAATTTAAAAGGTTTTGTGTTAATTGGTTGTTTCTTATGAGGGCATTCTGATTTATGGCTTGCTTCCTTCTTTTATACAACTTTCATATAACTCTACTGTCTGTCCCATTTCTCTTTTCCATTCTCTAGCAAATGTCTTGAAAAAAGATGATGTATACATACTGTTTCCCTTTCCTTTTATTCCTTTACTACTTAACATTCTGAAACATAGTTTCAATTCACATCATTCTAATGGACCTGTGCTCCTAAAAGTCATAAAAAAACTTCTTTATTATAGGTTCCAATGGCCCCTCTTCTAATTATCCTTGATTTTTTTTCTTCTGCATTTGGACTGTTGTCTAACAGCCTCCCACTCCTACCCCTACTTCATGAAATTCACCTTTTTTCTTCCATAAATGAGACCATATTAAACTAATTTTTTTCTCCCTTATTCCTTTCCTGATCCCCATTCTTCTGACCCATTTTCTTTTACTATGGGCACTATCTAAGTCTTGGTCTTTGATCCTTAGCTCTTAGCTTGAAATTTGTCCTTTACCTAGATGTCACCAATCTCTTGTTCATCCACCCTCCCCCAAAATACAACTCAGAAATGTCCAATCAACTACTGGATAATTGCATTTGTATATATTACTTCCGCATCAAACTTGTTTGCCCATACTGAACTTATTATTTTCTCCTCACAATAAGGGCTCTTCTTCTTAAGTATCCCTGTCACTGTCAATATCATCACAATTATTTCAAACACAGTGAGTCAAAACTTTGGAGTTATCTTTGACTTTGACTCATATCCCCATATGCCTCATTCTTTGCATTACCACTACAACAATTATCACTACAACAACTACTACAGTCTGTCCAAATCTCCTCTTGCCTGGATCTTTATAAGAGTTTTTAACCTGAGCTTTAGTCTCTAGTCTTCCTATTATCACTACATGATGAATTTTCTTTAAGCATTATTTTCATAATGATACCTCTTCATTAAAAAAAATCTTTCAGTGGCTCTTAATTATTCTGTAACAACAAATCTCAACTTATATCTGGGTTTCCAGTCCCTTCATCAACTAGTCATATCTGTCCAATTTATTCTTTTGTTCTATTCGTGGTACTCTCCTAATAGACTTAGGAAACTTCCATGCCCAGTGTTAGTACAGTTAAGATGCTACTGGTTCTAAATTTATCCTTAATTGGTAAAAACATGATGACTTACTTAGAAAATAAGAAAACAACCTATAATGACTTAAGAAGATTGGGGAAACATACCTCCTACCTTATGTCAGAGAGATGAAAGACTAAAGGTACAGAATGAGAAATATATCCTCAGACAAGACCAATGTGTTTAATTTGCTTTGTCTGACTACATAAATTAGTCCAAAGAGGACATAAATAGCAATTTTGTTGTTGTCTTGTCAAGTGAAGTAAAATATACTTCTTTGAAAATGAATTGCGTAATATAAGTTTGCATTTTTTTGTAAAATCCTCTTTCCTGTTCTTCTTTGGATACTGAAATGTTTGTGGTTGTTAAAGAACATTCTTTAAAAAGAAAAAGCAGAGAATCAACAAGGAAAATATTGAGGGAATTTATAGCTTCATTAAAGTAGTAGTTTACAAAATAAATCCATAAAATGATCAGTATTTCTAAATAGAAATAACAAAATTCAAGAAGAAATAATGGAATGGGAAATCCCATTGACATTAACAACAAAGTACATAAATTATCAAATAGTCAATCTACCAAGACACTTTAAGGATGTTATCAAAATAATAGCAGTAGCAACAACAACAACAACAACAACAAAACTACTTAAAGAAATAAAGAGTGGCAAATAACTTTAGGGATATCCATTGTTCATGGTTGAGCCCTGCCGATATAATAAAAATTATTATACAACTTAAATTAATTTGTAGTGCTAATCTAATAAAAATACCAAAATGTTACTATATATAGCTAAACAATACAATAATGACATTCATTTAGAGGAATAAATGTTTTAAAATCTCAATCAAAATAATGAGGAAAAAGTGAGAATTAAAGGAGAATGACATTTCCAAAATAGAAACTATACTATAAAATATTATTTGTCAAAAATATTTGATATTTGAAAAAAATAGGAAAGTCAATCTGTGGAAAGCTCTATAAGGGAGAAAAAGAAACAATTAGACGCTATATTTGATAAATCCAAGAAATAAATTTTCCAGCTGAAAATTATTCCTATTTGTAAAGAACTTCTGGGGAAAGTAGAAAGCAGTTCAGCAGAAATCAGGTTCAGACGGATTATACCATATAATACAATTAACTCAAAATAGACATGTAATCAGAATGCAAAAGGAACCACAATGTTAAGAGTTATGCTCATATGGATAATTCCTTTTACTTATAATTTCTGAATATTTTCAACTTATTTGATATAATAATATAAAGAAGTATTCTTAGTCATTTAGCATAAAAACACTATGCTGCAGAGCTGGGAATTAATTCTAAGTCTTCTGACTCTGAATCCTGCCTCAGACATTTCAATATGCAAAGAACAGAAAAAAAAAACTTATATATGAAAATTGGTATTTCTGCTACCTTGGGTTTTAAAGTGTATTATTAAATTAACCACAACATTAACAAAGCTTTTCTGCTTCACTATTGCCCTCTTCTGAACTTCTCTCTACTCTCTCCTTTGGTTGTTGTAGTAGCAAGCACCCCAACACCCCCAGGGTGGCTGCCAACACAGGTTCTTAGATCTGCTTTTCAAAAGGAAAGCAACTCAAAATGGGTCAACAAGCCTACTTTAATCAAACAAACACACATTACCTACTTCAGGGGAAAAAGGTCAGCACCCCGAACTTCAGAGTTACAGAACTTACAGATCAAACAGACAGGCTTCCAAACTGTCCAACCATTATATCAATACCAAATCACAGTTACCAGAGAGGGAAGCATCAACATCTGGGTTTTCAAAGCTGGGGGGCTCTCAACAATGGCCTCCCAGAGTCTCATCTGGTCAAATCACACAACACTTCTCAAAGTGAGCCCCAAAGCAAAGCCTCTCCTCAGGGCTTATATAGCCTTCTCCTGGCTCAGAGATTGTAACAACTTCCTTGACCCACTGCCCAATCACAGAGTATCAAGGTGTGGGCTTTCCTGAAAAACAAGCCTCCCAACACAGGCTCTAGGTGCACTTAAGCTAGGGGCAGGTAAGATTTTTAAATTTGCACTTCCATTACAGTTGTATGTGCTTAATGTCTTCTATCTCCAAATTATATCTTCTTTCCACATTGTACTAAAATACCACCCTGAAAAATGTAAACCTATTCAGATGCTGACTCAACAGCATTTATCTGAAGGGAGGCAGTATAGTAAAGAGGAGAAAGCACACATTTTGGCTGTCATAGAGGTAGAGTTCACATCACTATTACTTATTACTTCCATGACATTAGATAAGTCTTTAGCTTTAGTTTCTTCTTCTGTAAAATGAGGGCTTAAAATAGATTACCTATGAGATCCTTTCCATCCCTGGATCCTAAGACCTTAGCAGTATTTGGAAATGCTTAATTTTATACCCGTTATATAAACTACTATGCTGACATCTCTAACACAGGATATTTGAACTCTTCACATAAGCCACATAAATGTTTCTTGTTATGTGAAGTGTTTGTCTATAAAAACTGAAGTTGAGTTTTATCCATTTAGTGACGTGATTCTTCCTATATTTTGTTTTCCAGATACACCGTGGGTGATAAAATCATTGTGGGTATCCTGACATACAAAGACACAGTCAAGCAGACAATAACAAGACAACTCAGATATGAGATTAAATATATTTAATAATAATAGCAATAATAATATAGCTAGCATTTATATAGGTTTTAAAGTTTGTCATTACTTTGATCTTGTCATTCATCCAACTGAAGTACATGTTCACTTTTAGGAAATAACAGGCCCTTTGTGTTTCCTTTCTTATTCTGCAGCAAAGGTGGCAATGTTATTGTAAAATTTGAAAGATACTTAGCATCAAACACTTTTATGACTTTAATGAATATAATTTAACTCTTCATACTCTTAATAAGCGCATTCCATCTGATAACTACTGAGTTGCCATATTGTTAATAGAATGGAATCATATTTGTTTCTTACATTCCCACTAAAAATGAGCTAGCTCACTAAATAATAGACTGCTTCATACCTTCTCTTCTCATATAAGCAAAGTTCATGGCAGAGTTAGTTTTATCAGGTGCCTAGAGATAACAACAAACATGATAAATTTCATGAAACTCTTGGACACAAAATACTCAGAATGAGCAAAAGCAAGAGAATAACAAATAGGTGATTTTGGACAAAGGACAGGATCTGGAGTCAAGAAACTCACATTCAGCCTCAGATATTTATAGTTGTGTGATCCTTAGACAAGTCAATTAATCTCTGTCTGCCTCAGTTTCCTTATCTCATGAAATTTTCACATTAGAACTATTTCTATCCACTGATACTTGGCTACTTTTAAGCAAAAGTGAGAAGAAGGGAATAAAGTAAAAATAATATTAGCAAATACCATTCATTCATGGTGAAACCCTGAATGGGGTGATTCAGGTGAATATTGATATGAAAAAAATAACTACGCAAGAAACTCTTAATTAAAGAAATGGCAATATTTCAAAATCAACTTTCTATGTATAGTCATGTTATTGATTGGTTAAGAGCAAAAATAAATGCAATAAAAGTATAATGAAGAATGAAGACTTTTTATGTAATATCTAGAGCCCTAACTTTATTTTTTTGTAAAATCTATGAAACAAGAAGAAAAATAATTAGGATGATATTGGTTCTATTACCATTTCCTAAAGAAATTGAACACAATGTAACAAAAATAAGGACAAAAGAAACCAAAAGCCACCTTATTCAAATTTTAACTGACTTGCCAAATGAAAAGAGAGGGTAATTAGGATCAACACTGATTTAGAGAGAAAAAGTCATCTAAACTCCTGAGCTATGAAATAACAAAGGGAGTCTTCAATTGCATAAGGTAAATCCTGTAAGGAGGACATGTCATAGAAAACAGAATTGTACAGGCATGGAAGGGTTTCCATTTGCATTATTGAAGGGAGTACCCATACTGATAATAACACAGATCTTTCAAAGTATTGTATCAAAATAAATTCATTGGGAAAATTATTAATTTCACATGAGTCAGAGATGATCAACGACTATTAAATAGGGTTGTTACGGTATAGGTCTTCTAGAGGGTCAGTTTTGATGTCTTTGTTATATGGTCATGCTGAAACAGCTGAGAAAATAACAAATCTTCAAAATGCTATGTCTCATTTCTATGTAGAATAATTTCTCTTCATCCAGTATATTCTAACCTTCAGATAACTCCAGATAAAAAAGTCATTAATGTCTATCTGAGGACCCTAATCTGTATTTGTGAATATGCTTATGTTGAACAGTATGCATATATTAATTTTATAAGCTAACCCATACCTAATATGGATCTTCCAATAATTGATCATAACATCTCATTTTATATTATTTTCAAACATATCTCTAACTTTTAAAATGTAAAACAAAACCTTGCCCTAGAATATGAACACTGATTAAAGTCACAACATGCTCTTTTGTGGTGCTGTTTTTAATAAAATATTATCAGTGGTAAAATGTAAATAAAAAAGCAAATTGCTTCATTCATCATGTATTTTAAGCAGTTAAAATGAATGAACTCTCCTTTGAGAAAACATCTGACTAAGCAAAATAATGGTTATGAGTTTGTGAAAATGTTTAATGAACTTACTGGTTAAAATGCAGTTGTTATTTTAGAGCCCATTACTGTGCCTTTTAAATTAATTGAGGCTCTATTCCTGAGAAGCTTTTTCTATCTATCTATTTATTTATTTATTTTTCTTTCAGGCTTAATGTACCCAAATAAGTGACCTTACTATGTGTGGGAGCAAAGAACTTAGATGTCAGGAGTTCTGGTTGAACAGTCAAACAGAAAAGCCCAAAGTGGAACAGTAAGTGTCCATGAATCTTTTCTCTATAATCATTTGTCTGGTGTCAGTTCAAAGGCAGAGAACTTGTTAGTTATTGAATATTTTTTGAACAGCTCATGTTCTAAATTTTCTAGCAGGCATTCATTTCCTGTTTCTTCTTGTTCCTGAAACATACATATTTACTATGCTGGCAATGTTAAGGCTTAAGCCGTATGTGCTAAAATAATATATTCTCGTCTATACAATGAAATATTTCTAGTTACCTAAAATCCTTTGGTTTAGGCAACAGGAGCAACTAATTTACTTTGAGAATTTAAGCCAAAAGCTCTAGGATTTTAAACAAAGGATAAAGCTGGATGATAATTAGGTCACCCCTAAATATTAGTTATGGCAATATAAAATTATTTTGAAATGAATTAACAAATTAATTCCTATGATTTCTAAAGACCATTATATAATTGCACTTTCTAATCAGTCAGTATTTAAAGACAAATACAAATGAAATTTAATTAAAATTTTTCTTTGCGTTGTTATAAAACTGATAAAAACCACTATGACTCACTGCTAGTATCACATATTGTGAAAACATATGTAGTTTATACAAATAAGCTATTTCATTCTTGATCACTTTCTTTTTTCTCTACCTGTTAAACTATGCTCAGTTTTATCAACATGACATTGGGGAGATTTCTAATTAGGGATGGAGGGCATATGTGGCAAGGAACTAAATTAGAAGTATTTATAGTAATACAACTACAAAATTAAAAATTTCCATCCTTAAGTGAAACTCCAGAATAAACTATGTGACTAGGTGCTAGTATCAGTAACACTAACAAAACTGAATGGGACCCACTCCTCCCAAACTAAATATCTAATAGGCCTGGGATGTTCCTCTGAAATGTAAATTAAATAAAATGGAGTCTTGAGCTGAAGGATATTCTTACAGCTATACTGGCTAGGGGTAACTGTGGGTATGACTGGCAAAAGAACTGATACAGCCTTAATCCATACATTGCCTCACAAAAAAAGTTGTAAACATTCCTTCTTGGAATAAACAGTTAAGTATTTGAAATTCAGTGGACAAGCATCTGATGGCTATTATAGAGCAATAAGAAATTGCTTGTTAGTAGTTAAATTGAGGATCATAAATGGCAGTAACAAGTAAAAGAGAAACAACAGATAGTTGTTTAATAGAAAAGCAACCCAGAAGTTCCATGGAAAATTAGAAAGCAACAGCTTCTGAGGCAGAGATTTTGTCTAACCTTAGGTGTATGAGTTGTCTAAGCAATGTGTTTTCCCTCTCCTAATGATAACATGATGAACCAGTGAAATATTGTTCCCCTTTGTGTATGGAGGGGAAGGGCATGTGTTAATTATTACTTTTTTGTTGTTCCATTTAATTAAGTGCCTTTACTTTGAATTAATGTTCCCTCTGGTTTTGGTGTTCTAAAGGGAAGCATTGGATGGGGGATTGTGCACTATGGCTTAAGAATGTCTTGAATGTGGGGATAATGTTTAGGGGATTATGTCAGCACAAAATAGGATATATATACTGCATATTTCTTAAATATATAAATGATAAAAAGTTATCAGCGTATAGTTCATTTACTAAAATTAGACTGGGAAGATGGTTCTATTTTTTAAAAAATCCTTGGGAATTTCATGGAACTTAAGTCATAAAAACCTAAGTATTCACCTTTTTCTTAACCTCAGGACTTACAAAAGTGCTTTAGATGAAGATACTGAGATTGAGTGGAGACCGTTCAATATAATGTAGCTAAGGTGGATGGAAAGGAAAAAAAAAACTCAGCCACTCATGTGGTAGTAAACAGAATTTTGTCATTACCTCAATAGTTGAAGATTTTGTTTCTGATCACACTACTTGTCTTCTGTTGTATTATTTGAAAGTCCATTGCTTGACCCATGTGTTCTGTTCCACACAGAGCAATTGAACAGGCTGTCCTTTAGTCTGTAGCTATGACTGATAATTGAAGGATATGTCACCATTTACAGCTTTGTTTTTCACTTTCTTCTTTTTTCACCTTGTCCACTGGAATTTTTCTCAAGCTAAGTCAATGCTTCTTTCATAGAAGTAATTCCACATTATTCAGTATTCTGTGCAGTATTGCTTTAGGCTCTAGGTAATAGCAAGTTTGGCAAAGTAATGAAAGAAGTCTAGGATAGAAACTAACTTTGAAAAATCACAGATATTTCACAAATTATCTCTCCACAAATATATATTTGCCATGTTGCTTGTCAATGTTTCCTCTATCCTTCTAAACTTACTGTGATCTTAACTTTATTCAGGTCCATTACTAATATTAAATTCAGTGTGCTAACTTTTTACTTCTATATGCAGTTACTTCAAATGACAAAGGGAAGATTCCAGCAGTAAAATAATTAAATTTAATATATACTCATTAAGCATTTACTATGTGCAAGAAATTTTACTAAGTTCAGAGATATGTAACTCTTAATACAATCCAATCACTGCCCTCATGGAATTTACAAGGAATTTATTGAGGAAGCAGCAACATATAAAAAATAACTACAATCCAAGATAAAATATGAAAGTTCAGCAAGAGAGGTATAAAGTTTCATGTTAATTCAGAAGAGGGAGGGAAGGAGGGAGTGAGAGAGACAAAGATAGCCAGAGATAAGCACACACAGAGAAAGAGAGAAAAAGAGAGACAGAGAGATACAGGGAGACAGAAATAGAGAGATAGAAACAGAGAGATATAAAGAGAGACAGAGAAAGAAAGAGAGATAGACAATGGGGAGGAATTTATTTGGAGTAGCAGGAGGCTTTCTTTTTTTAATTAAATTTTATGTTTATTTTTCGTTTACATCATTTATTTCCACAAGATTTTGAGTTACAAATTTTTCTCCCTGTCTTTCCCCTAACCACCACCCCAAAATAGTGAAACCACTAGTGAATAAATAGTGAAACCCCTCCCCCAATCTGCTCTCTCCTATACCTACACCCATCTCCCCCTCCAACTTTCCAGTAGGGCAAGATGGATCTCTATACCCCAGTGCCGCCTGTATAACTTATTTCCCAGTTGCATGTAAATAATAATAATAATTATATATATATACTTTAAATATTTGATTTTAAATCTTTGAATTCCAGATTCTTTCCTTTCCTCCCTTATCACTCACCCTTACTGTGAAGATAGGCAATTCAATATAGGTTTTACACATGTAGCTACAGAAAATATTTCCATAGTGGATATGTTTTGAAAGACTGACTATACTTCCCTCCATCCTATCCTGTCCCCCACTTGTTCTCTTCTCTACTTGTTCTATTCTATACCCTGTCCCTTTTCAAAAGTGTGTGCTTCTAACATATCTCCCCCACAACCTTTCCTCTCCTCCATCATCCCCCATCTCATCCCCTCCCCCCCTACTCTCCCATAGGATGAGATGCCCTATTTAGTGTGTATGTCATTCCCTCCCTAAACCAAATTCAATGAGAGTAAAGTTGTCTCATTCCTTTTTGCCTTCCTGTTCTTCCCCTCCATTGTAGCAGTTTTCCCTTACCTCTTCTATATGAGATAATTTACCCCATTCTGTCTCTCCCCGTCTCCTCTCATTATATTCCTCTCTCACCTCTCAATTTCACCTTTTAAGTATCATCCCTTCCTATTCACTTGGTCCCATGCCCTCTGTCTATGGATACCTGTACACATACACACTCACATATGTATTCATATGCCCATATATCCTCATAGATATATATGTATGTACACATACATACACACACACACACACACACACACACACACACATTTATATACCCTCCAACTGTTCTCATACTGAGAAGAGTTTCATAAGTTACAATTATTGTTCTTCCCTGTAGGGTTGTAAATAGTTCAACTTTGGTAAGTTCCTTATGATTTCTTTTCCCTGTTTACCTTCTCATGCTTCTCTTGCTTCTTGTATTTGAACGTCAAATTTTCTATTGAACTCTGTTTTTTTCATCAAGAATGCTTGAAAGTCCTCTATTCCACTGAATGATCATATTTTCCCCTGAAACATGATACTCAGTTTTGCTGGTTATCATATTCCAAGCCCTTCAATCCCTCAGTGTAGAAGCTGCCAGATCCTGTGTTATCCTGATTGTGTTTCCACAATATTCAAATTGTTTTTTTTCTTGGCTGCTTGTAATATTTTCTCCTTGATCTGGGAATTCTGGAACCTGGCTACAATATTCCTAGGAGTTTTCTTTTTCGGATCTTTTTCAGGAGGTAATTGGTGGATTCTTTCAACCTCTATTTTGCCCTCTGGGTCTAAAACATCAGGGCAATTTTCCTTGAGAATTTCTTGAAGGATGATTTCTAGGTTCTTTCTTTGATCATGATTTTCAGGTAGTCCAATAATTTTTAGACTGTCTCTTCTGGATCTATTTTCCAGGTTAGTGGTTTTTCCCATGAGATATCTCACATTGCCTTCTATTTTTTCATTTTTTGGATCTGTTTAATAGTCTCTTGATTTCTCATAACGTCACTAGTTTGCATTTGCTCCAATCTATTTCTGAAGGAATGGTTCTCTTCGGTGAGCTTTTGAGATTCTTTTTTTCTGTCTGGCAAATTTGGCTTGTTGAGGCATTCTTTTCCTCATTGACTTTTTGGACCTTTTTTGCCATTTGAGTTAGTCTATTTTTTTAAGTTGTTATTTTCTTCAGTCAGGTTTTTGACTCTTTTCATGATTTTCTTGTATCATTCTCATTTCTCTTCCCAATTTTTTCCTCCACTTTTTAAATTTGATTTTCAAAACCCTTCTTAAGCTCCTCTATGGCCTGTAATCAGTTCATATTTTTCTTGGAAGTTTTTGGTTCAGGAGTTCTGACTTCATTTCTTCCTCCTGTTCCATGCTTTGATCCTATTTGTCCCCAGAAAAGGAATCCAAAGTCAGATTGCTGTGCTTGCTTTGCTTCCTTTGCTTGATCATGTTGCTACTCAATTACTTTTACTGTTGAGTGTTTTGCCACAGCAGTAGAATACCGCTTCCTTAGAGGAGAGCTTTGTTCCAAGTTGCCTGAGTTTTCACAGCTGCCAGAGCTATTAGTTGGCTGCCCTCTCTGAAATTTCCACACTCTCTGGCTCACTGGTCACACACCCCAGTACCTCCACCCTAGACAGAAATCCAGATAAAGCAAGTTAAAGCAATAATGGTTATTCCTCAGAATGGTTGCTTGGTCTCTCTACAATCTGCAGGACAGGAGCTCTGAAGCAGCCACGCCCAACTATGGCCTCTGTGCCTCAGCCACTTCTCCTTCTTGGGGATAGAGTCCAGGCTGTGCTATGGGACTCCATGTTCCCACAGAGTCCACACTGACCTCTCACTTTGATTTTTGCATCTATGGGTTGATAATTCTGGAAACTGCCACAGCTGTTGGTGATCTCTCTCAATGTCCTTTTAGCTGTGGCTGGTCAGGCCACCCTGAGGCTAAAACCACAGACTCATGGGGCTGAGCTAGGTTCCCAGCAGCCTGTGATGAACCCTTCCTTTATGTCTGCTGGGCTTTCTTCAGTGGGATATTTGTTTCTCTCTGTCACTTTGTGGTTTCTGTAGCCCCAAAGTTTGTTTAGAGTCATTTTATAGGTATTTGAGGTATTTATGGGGGGAGCACAGGTAGTTTTCCTACTTCTATGCCACCATCTTGGCTCTGCTCCCTGAGCTCAACAGGAGGCTTTCTTAAGGAGTACTTGGTTTGGCCTTAAAGGATTGAAAGTCCTCTATTCCACTGAATGACCATATTTTCCCCTGAAACATGATACTCAGTTTTGCTGGGTAGGTGATTCTTGATTTTTTTTTTAAATACTTTATTAACTTCTGTTTTACATCATTCATTTCCGCCAGATTTTGAGTTACAATCATTTTCCTCCCATTATTCCCCTACCCAACCTCCCAGAATAGCAGTCCCACAAGATATCGCTTCCTCCAATCTGCTCTCTCCCATACCTTCTCCCATACCCCCTTTGACTTTTCCATTAGAGGAAGGTGAATCTTTGTGTCGCAATGCCTGCACATCTTATCTCCCTATTACAAGCAAAAGAGTATTAATATTAGTATATATATATATATATATATATATATATATATATATAATATATATATTTGAAACATTTAATGTTACGACCTCGAATTTCAGATCCATTTCCTTCCTCCCTTGTCACCCATTCCCTCTGGGGAGATAAGTAATTCAGTATATGTTGTACATGTCTAGCTATGCAAAACATTATCATAGTAGATATATTGTACAAGGCTGCTTATAATTCCCTCCCACTCATCCCACCCCCCACCTGGTCCATTCCCTACATGATCCTGTCCCTCTTCTATAGTGGGTACTTCCAACCTCCCCTCACCCCAAGGATGCCCTCCCATCCATCATCCCTCCTCTCATCCCCCTTCCCCCTATCCTGCTGCAGGTTGAGATATCCCATTTAGTATGTATGTCATTTTCTCCCTGAACCAAATTCAATGTGAATGTGGTTTTGCCTTTTTAGCCTTCCTTATTCTCCCCCTCCTTTGCACCCACTTCCCTACATGAGATAGTTTACCCTACCATGTCTCTCCCCATCTCCTCTTGCCACTTTCCTCTCTCACCTCATAATTTCATCCCTTGAGTACTCTCCCTTCCCAACAAAATCAACCTATGCCCTCTATCCATATATAACTGTAACCATATACACACACATTCACATATGTATTCATATGACCACACCCCCTTCTTCCATTATTTTCATAGTGAGAAAGATATCATCAGTCACAGATATTGCTTTTCCATATAGGAATGTAAATAGTTCAACTTTGATAAGTTCCTTTTGATTTCTTTTCCCTGATTACCTTCTCAGGCGTCTCTTACTTCTTGAGTCTGGATGTCAAATTTTCTATTCAACTCTGGTTTTTTCCTCAAGAATGCTTGAAAGTCCTCTATTCCACTGAATGACCATATTTTCCCCTGAAACAAAATACTCAGTTTTGCTGGGTAGGTGACCCTTGGGTTCATTCCCAGTTCTTTTGCCCTCTGGAATATCATATTCCATGCCCTTCGATCCCTCAGTGTAGAAGCTGCCAGGTCCTGGGCTATTCTGATTGTGTTTCCACAATATTGAAATTGTTTCTTCCTGGCTGCTTGTAGTATTTTCTCCTTGATCTGGGGATTCTGGAACCTGGCTATAATATTCCTGGGAGTTTTCTTTGGATCTTTTTCAGGAGGTGATCGTGGATTCTTTCAACCTCTATTTTGCCCTCTGGATCTAAAACATCAGGGCAGTTTTCCTTGAGAATTTCTTGAAGGGTGATTTCTAGGTTCTTTCCTTGATCATGGCTTTCAGGTAGTCCAATAATTTTTAAATTGTCTCTCCTGGATCTATTCTCCAGGTCAGTGGTTTTTCCCATGAGATATTTCACATTGCCTTCTAATCTTTTATTTGTTTGGATCTGCTTAACAGCATCTTGATTTCTCATAAAGTCACTAGCTTCCATTTGCTCCAGTCTAACTCTGAAGGAATGAATCTCCTCAGTGAACTTTTGAGATTCTTTTTCCATCTGGCAAATTTCACTTTTTAAGGCATTCTTCTCCTCATTGCCCTTTTGGGCCTCCTTTGCCATTTGAGTTAGTCTATTTTTTAAGGTGTTGTTTTCCTCAGTCAGGCTGTTGACCCTCATTTCATACTTTTCCTGCATCCTTCTCATTTCTCTTTCCAATTTTTCCTCCACTTCTCTTATTTGATTTTTAAAGTCCTTCTTAAGGTCCTCTATGGCCTGCAACCCGCTCATGTTTTCCCCTGGGGCTTTTGGAGCAGGACTTCTGACCTCACAGTCCTTTTCCCGCTCTATGCCCCCAAAATAGGAGTCTAGGGTTGCATTTTTCTGTTTCCTTTGCCTTGGCATGTTGCCACTTAATTGCTTGACTTTTGGGCTTGTTGCCACACTATGGCTTTAAGGCCAGCTAGAGGAATTTTCGTCCCGAACGTGTGGGGGGCAACTTCCGTTTCTGGCAAGCTGTAAACCCACCCACAACTTCCACCCTAGATCACAATCCAGATCCAGGGAGGTTAAAGCAAGAGCGATTACCCCCCAAGACTGATCGCTGGATCTCCCCACGATTTGTAGGCTGGGAGCCGGAAATGCCTCTGAAAACTACAAAATGGCCTGTCTCCTCAGCGGCTTCTAGCCCCCAGGGGAGGGAGCTGACGCATTCCCCAAATACAGGTCCCAAAATCCATAGGACACTAACCTCTTACTTTGTCCTAGGCAAGTCTATGTTGATAATTCTGGGGTCGCCACAGTTCCTGGTGTTCTGGGGTTCCTCCAGCCGGCTGCTGGCCCTGCCGCCCTGGGGCTAAAACCTCGGCTCATGTGGACCTGGGCTCGGCTCGGCTCCGCTCCTGTGCCCTGCGCTCTGCGCGCTGCCGGCTCCCAGACCGCTGCACTGGTCCTTCCTGCAGGGTGCTGGGCTGTCCTCAGCGGGAGGTTAGCTTCTCTGTGTCGTTCTGTGGGTGCTGGGGCTCCAGAAGTTTTTCAGAGTCCTTTTTTACATAGTTTGTGGAGAATCTGGGGGCAGAGAGGCTTGGACGAGCTGTTTCTACTCCGCCATCTTGGCTCCGCCCCGGTGATTCTTGATTTTAATCCCAGCTCCTTTGACCTCCATAATATCACCTTCCAAGCCCTTTAATCCCTCAGTGTAGAAGCTGCCAGGTCCTGTCTTATCCTGATTGTATTTCCACAATAATCGAATTGTTTTTTCTTGGCTGCTAAGGCAAGGCCAAGGCTGCTAAGGAATGGCCAAGGATGGGAATTGGTGGGGGAGTCCCAGCCAAAAGGAAGAATAACAGCAAAGTAAAAAAAAATTGCTTTATGTACAATTAGTAAGCTTGTCTTTGGTGCACTATACTCAAAGAAGAAATCAATCAAGTTAAAGTTCATTGGTGTTAATGATAAGAAAACACACAGATGGAATAGCCAAGTGAGCCTGACATATTGGTATCATGGCGAAAGTTGAAAAATGTTTCAGCTAAATGGATGAGGCTGTACATAATATGTGAGCATAATTCACTCTGATCAGGACCCAGACTAAGACATTCCTAACTTATTTCTAAGTGAATTGGAACATTATCAAAAATAGACCCCAGAGCTCACTCAGAATTCTAAGGACAGTTAACGCTAACCTTACTGCCAGTTCCTGGAAAGGACTTTAAACACAGCTGGCAATCTGCCACTGTTTGGGAAGGATGCTTCTAAAATAAAAATAAAGCTAAAACTTATTTTCTTTTCTTTTTTCTTCCTATTTTCTTTTTTCCTTCCTTCCTTCCTTCCTTCCTTCCTTCCTTCCTTCCTTCCTTCCTTCCTTCCTTCCTTCCTTCCATCCTTCCTTCCTTCTTTCCTTCCTTTTTTCTGTCTATCTCTGTTTCAATTTGTGTTTCTTTTTCTGTCTCTCCATCTCTCTCCCTTCTTTACTGGTGAATAAAAGGATGTCCTTGATTAAGCAATAGTAGAATAATACCAAAACAAAAAACACAATATCATATTTCAAGAAAGTGGCAGATTTTTGAATATAATAATATAAAATATTGTAGACACTGAGAAAAGAAGATTCACAGTAGCAGCATTTGTTGCTAAAATCCTCAAGCTTATGTCTTAGAGTCACTGACATGTAGAGGGACATATGGATACCCTGGAAAAAGTGCAGAGAATACCAATAAGAGTACGAAAAGAGAGTTCTGTTAAAAAAAAATCAGCTCACTGCATGGCATGCTGAAAACAAATAAAATATTAATGCATAAAATAGAGGTCCTAGAAAATCAAACTCATGTTCATGACATTAGACTTTGGGGATTGCCTGCAGCAGTAGAAGAAATAATATGTTTATATTCCAAAAACAGCAGCTTCCTGTAATATTGGGCTAGAATGTTAAGGTTAAGGCCAATTAAAGTTTCATATAATATATTTTTCTCAGGAAAAATAATTAAAAAGTTTTATGAGAAATGTAAATTATTTTTAGAGTGTCAGATATGAAGCAGAAAAGATAAAATATTCTTTAAAATTGAGAAAAGGAAAACAATGAGATGGAGGCCATATTTTTCTTCTTTTTTTTTTCCTTTGAGAGCCAATAGCATGAAGAAATACTTAGAATACATCACCTCCCCTGAGGCCAGAAAATCAATAATTCTCTTTAAAGTCAGAAAACCTCAGGGAAGAAAACAATAAAAATTAGCATTTTCAATGTACCCAAATTTCCTAAAGCCTAAATATTATTCATCAATTCATAAGTAAAATAAACATTAGAGTCCTGAAAATTAATGCTGACTCAGGAAGAAAAGAAAGTCCCATATTCAATTTTAGATCTGCATCTTTATTTTACTTGTGATGAACACCAAAATGATAATAACATTAATTTTAGGATGTCACCAAATCTGATATGATCAAGCAAGGGATAATAGGGATTGGCTTTAGAAAGTCTTGCTCAGGAAACATTTATCAATGACTTTATGACACAGATATATTACCACCAAATCCTTCAGTTCAAGATCTTGAGATATTTGTCAGAACAGTCAGGACAAAGGCTTCTAGATTTTATGTGTTGACCTTAGACAGTGCCAGCATGGAAGAGAAGTCAGTATAATCCTCAGTTTCTAACTCCGTGTACTACCTTGCCATACCTTGCCCCTCTCCAAAATATTGTGATTTCCTTCTTAAATTTATTATTATTATCTTGACTAACAAAAATATAACCCTTTCTTAATATAAAAAATAAAAGAAGAGGGCTATATGTGAAATTAAGATTCATCACATCCAGCTCACTGTTGTTGCTATTTTTTTTGAAAGTATATAACCAACTCAATAGTTTGAAAACTTTTCTGCTTGTCTATGTCTCTTTCCAATCTTCTGTGTACTTCCTTTTGTGCATTAAAAAATGTTGCATTGACAATCTGTTTTATTTATTTTGGTGTTTGGGGGGGTGAAAGGGTATCACTATCACAATTCCTGTCCCTAAAATATCACCTTCTATTTGCATTTTTTGACAAATTGTCCACAATTACAGTTAGACATATTCAAGCAACACACACACACACACACACACAAACACACACACACACACACACACACACACACACACCACACATATACACACACCAATAATGGGTGATGTTTCCTTGAGCAAGCATCACCCATCATATATCTTGTTAAGACTGTTCATTTCATTTACCTGAATCCTTAAGTAATTCTGGCTTGTTTTCTTTTATGCTTTTCTAGTCATTGTCTAAAGGATTCTAAACAGATTCCACTTTTTTTTTAATTCTCCATCAGTTTATGGAAGACTTTGAAGGTTTTTCTGAATCTTTTCCTTTTGTCATTTTTTGTAGCACATGATTTCATAACATATTCAATAATTTGTTCAGCCATTCTCAAGTTGATGGTCATTCTTGTAGTTTCCACTTCTTTGCTACAACAAAAGTGCAGCTATAAAGATTTTTGTACATATGGGCCCTTTCCTTCCTTCTTTGATATTTTTTTGCAGGGAGAGGGGGGATAATAGGAATATGCCTTGGTTTTCTCATCATGGAAAAACAGTCTATTACTATGAAATTATCAGTTTATTCATTTGTTAAGGATTTAAATAAAAGTGATGGTATTTATAATTTATGTTCTTGAAACTTTTTTAAAAATCTGATGAAGATGAAGCATACAGTGAGCGCTTCTATTCATTACTGAGAGATTTCTTCTTTTTCCTTTCATTTGCATAGTTCCTTGTTCCTTCAAGTGTTTTAGTGATCCTTTCATTATAAGGACTTCTTCCAATAGTGGATATCATAATCCATCTATGCTATATCATCACATAATTTTTCCCCTGTGCTGTCATATAAATCCTTCCCATGTAGTAACACCTAAAATCCTTGGGACATTTCTCTAGATCTTCTCACATTGCACAGATTTGAATGAAGCACAAATAGTGATTTCATTATATGGCTATTATACCTGCTTTTCCATTCAGATATCTCTCTCTGGTACCTCTTGTCCTTGGCAACTCTTCTCTGATAATATGTTTAACCTATTGGCTCTTGCTAAATACCATCGCATTGGCCTTTGGATGATATACAACTTTAATTCTTTAAAGTCTATAGCATTTGAAATCACATGCTTATAGTATCATCACTAGAAACTTTTGTTTTAAAATGTACTTATAAATCTAAGGGAAAAAAACAAACAATATTCCCAAAACCAGCTCAGCATTCTCTTCTCTTATTCAACACTAGAACCTACTCACTGTACATACACTATATCTCTCTAAGATATATACTTAGAGAAGCAGCTCTATGGATTCTTCACACCTGCATATTGTAGTATGAACAATAGGCATTTTTCATCCAGTTGACTTTACATATGTCAATAGTAAGGTCAAAGTCTTTTGATTAACCACCAATTAATATATTATATAGTATTCCGGTACTTGATACATGCAATGAAATATCAGCTACAAAGAGTAACCACTGAAGAATTCCATCAACTATTAAAAATCCTTCCATTTGGACTCAGTGATGTACATCCTCCATTATGGTGTCAAATGCTTTTTTATCCATACTTCTCCATGCTTTATGTTTTACTTGATATTAAAAATATCAAGGTCATAAAACAAACTCAGCTCTCATATCTTTCAGGTACTCTTATATGATTTTTGACATATGCATGGGAGGTACGATTTTGGAGAAGAAAATTTAGGGAAATATTTTGCTTTACTGAATCAAATGTTTTTCACAGGGAATGAAAAAGATATATTCTATGCAAGTTGTGGTCAAATGTTTAACTAAAAAACATGCAGTATGCTATAAAACATCAGCCCCTCCTATTTCTTTACCATTCCTTCCTCATGAATGCTCTTAATGTATATTTCAATTTGTGTGTGTGTGTGTGTGTGTGTGTGTGTATTTCATAGAGATGGGAAAGTAGGTATATGGCTTTTACTTATTGACATTGTATTAGTCATTTTTTGGTAATAATAGACTTTGTGTCTTTCCCCAAACAATCAGTATCATTCATTCTTTCAGATACTTTGAGAGTAACTTAGTGTCTTCATAATTGTGTCTCTTTTAGCACAGACATCCAAAGTTCATACATTGTCTAGCTCAAGTATTCATATCTATATTTTTATTAGTACCTTTTCTACTTCTACATGCAGCATAGGAGGCATTAAGATGTTAGATTATAAACATGGTGCCCCAATGTTCTCTGATAGTGAAAAGAGGCTTTTAATAGCAAAACCAAGCAAATAATCAAGGATATTTATGGATCTTTTACCATTTTAACTATATTGTCCTTCTACCAGTACTGTCCTTATGTGATTTTTTTCTTCATTAACTGATCATGCTAGAAATGACTCAGATGGATATTACATTTTATTTTTATTTTTCAAATGTTTTATTAATTTTTATTTTTGCTATATTTTTTCTATAAAATACAGTCAGTTTCTTGTGATTTGAATCGGTGGTAATAATGTCTAACACTTCCAGGCTCCTCTCTTGAAAAAAATATTCCTGGCATACAGGTACAAACTTTTCATATTGTCTACAAGCCTTTTCCTGTTTCCTTTCTTATACCTCTACTATATTTTCCAACATACTGATTGCTGATGATGAGCAATAGAAAACCAAAGTAGTCCCCTAAATACTTTCCTCTTGCCTTTGAAGATATGATAAAACTGACTCCACCAACTCATTTATTTGCCTTTCTAGGTAGAAACCATCCATCATCCTTCTCCTTCCCAGCCTGATTTCTGACTTTTTGGAATTCAAAATTGTACCTCTAACACCTATCTATCTTATCTTGAAGCTTTTCTTAGCATCTGTGGTTACCTGACCCTGGAATATCCTATCATCCCTGTGGCCTATTAACCATGAAATATTCCCCTACAACACCCCATGCCCTTTACCTTGTGTTTTCCTTATCTAGAATGTAAGCTCCTTGAGGGCAAGGAATATCTTTCTTTTTTGCTTACATTTGTATGCTCAGTGCTTAGAATACTGCCTGGTATATAGTAAGTGATTAATACATACTTATCTCTTCTTTCTTTCCAGCTAGTTATAATTTTGTTTGATTTTTTAATTTTATTTATTAGAGGACGTCAATAATAATATGTCCATTTCTTGGTCACTGATTAAAGATCTTACATTTAACAGACATTGGGTAAGTGAAAATTTATAGATGATCTAAAAACAGCATTTTCAACCAACTTTTGTGCAATTCTGTCACTATCACTGCAAGAGTAAAAGACCAACATACAGGAGGGAGGATCATTTTGTATTTTTATTTGTTTTATGGATTATCTTGGTCAAAGAATCCATCACAAAGTAACTAGTGTACCAGTCATAAACTTTTCTATTCTTAACTAGACTAGGTCCCAGAAAATCAGACATACTCTGTTTCTTGGATGGTAGATCTGGCTTGAGGTTGTGCTCCACTGGCATATTAGACATCTTAGAATCATATCCATACTAAATTGAGGCATTTGAGTATGGCTTGGTCAAAATTTGCATAGCTATGTTTTTTTTATTTTGTTTCATATTTTGATAATTATTTTTTTAAAATTTATTAATTTATTTTAGTTTTTAACATTTCCTTCCCAAGTTTTAATTTTTTTCTCCTCCCTTCCCTCCCTCCTCATGTATCTTTTTTATATTTGTATGGTGAATAAAGTTTTTCTATGAATCATTAAGACTTGAGTTCAAGCTCTGCTCCTGACATACAATGGTGAATAACTCTGGGAAAGTCATTTAACCTGTGAGTGCCTTAGATAACTCTCTAAGACTAGAATTGAAGAACAGTTGCCAATTTGGGATCTGCATGTATTTTGGGTATGAAGCTTCCTCATCGAGAAATCATTTCATTAATTGCACCCCAGGTCAGGATGACCTAAACATAAATTTTCTGAATGAATGAAAGTATGGATGATTGAATAATAAATAGCATACTCGTAGGAGGTCTATGTACTCTTAAGGGCCATTGAGTTAAAGAAAACACTACCTTTAGATTTTTTGCAGTGCTTTCTTAGACTTGAGGTTATAGATAATAGGCTGTTGCTGTCAATGTCTGGTACTACCAGGTGAGTGGAGAGTAATGGGAGTCTTGAGAGAACATGACCATTTCATCTTAGAACTTGTGATAGAGACAGATAGGAAAGATAGGTAGAATTTGATATTAGGTAGAATTTTATATTAATCCTATATTTTAAAAGATCAGATTGCAAAAAATTGAGGAAAAGATTGGTGGAATCCCCTTGAAGCCCAACAAAAAATGCTGAAAAAAATCAGCTCAGGAGAAATTGAAAACTCTTAGATATTAAATTCTTAAAAACCCAAACTAGCAAAGGGAAAAAAATTCTAATAAGGTTGGAAAAACTTGACCAATCCTTATCTTGACTGACAGTTGGCATCAGGCACTGTATGCCTGTTTGGCTCCTCTACTACTCTACATCAGCCAATAGTTCAGGAATTAGGGACCCACTGAGCACACAACTTTCATCTTTTAAACACATAATCTACTTTACATTGGAGTAGAATCAGAGGTTTAAGACTGAGGGAGAGTGAACTTCACAAACTGGGAGTTTGTCTTTGTTGATTCATAAAGGTACGGAAACGCAGTTGTCTATAAGGATGCTAAATGGGATTACTTAAATTGACACACTTACCAATAGTTATAGTCGACCCATTCAGCATTCATTGTCTTGGTCTGATCTCACAATTGTCTTTTGATGCTTAACTGTCAACACAGTGTTATTACAAATAGAAAATACAAGTAGAAAATGTTCTTTTCAATAACGAAAAGACTTCTGTTGCCTATAGATTAGGTTTCCAGTAAACACTGAATTAATGAATTTACAGATTCCTAGAGAAGCAGTGTGGCAAAGCGGATTTAGAGGTGGTCATAGAGCCAAAGAAAATTTTGGTTAAAGTATCATCTGATGCATACTGACTTTGAAATCCTGAGCAAATTACTTAACCTTCTGGTACTCTAGGCAATTGTCTAAAATTATTTGTATATTGAAGAAAATGTCCTTACTTGAATTGGATTGGATTGGAGTCTTCTCATCTGGGAGTTACCAAAATCAATAAATTACAGGTCTACTCACTATTCTAACAACCTTTTAAGTGAGATGTGTGTATGTATATGTGTGTATATATATACATATATATATATCCTATCATATATATGTATATGTATATATATATATATGATAGGATATTTGGGTAAAGTAATAATGCCTTTTGGGGAGTAAGTATAGTTTGTTTATAAACTACCTAATTATTACATTGTATCATATTCCTATGCTAAATCAAATACTCTCCATGGAATAGAATTATCTATAGAAGACTTTTTTTAAACACTGAGTGATATTGACAGTAACCGAAACAAAACGGTAAAAATTGTAATTGTAATCTACATAAACAAATTCCCATTCATGCCACAGAGATTTGTCAGGCTTGGTAACTTCACATAATAGATAATGGTATTTTTTTTCTAGTAAATTTTTTTTCTAGTTCTATCTATAGAACACATTTGCATTAGGAAGAGACTTTGTCTAAGAAGTTATTGAAATAGTTAAGTAGGAGACAGCAAATTCTCTGTTTTTCTCAAGTTCATTATTCAGTTTGTAGGTTACTCAGATCTTTGGCTTCCCTTCTTTCCCTCTGGCTCCCTGCCTTTTGGCCATTTCACAGTTCATTAGCACCTTTAACATATTGGATGGGCAAGGGAAGAAAGTGGAAATGAAACTCAACTCAGTTGATTTTACTAGTTAACAAGTCTGGTAAAAAGATTTGGTGAGAAAAACAGTTGAAATTGAAGGCTAAAAGCAGGTTATGAAGTTCTTGGTAAATGCCCATTGAGTTTATTCATGTCGCTACAAAAAACAAAACATTTCCTGCTTTGAGATATTATCTTTCAATATTTTTTCCTAGATATGTTCACATTTTACTGTTGAGCTCTTTTTCCCCTCTCTCCCATACTCTCATATAATTACCCATGGTTCATTGTGTAATGTAGAGACCTGATAGACATAAAATGTTCTTGCATTCTTGTTGCTGGTAAATAGCGCATCACATTGAAAACCTTACATCCCCAACCACCCCATTGCCTTTTATTAAGCACAAATTACACTATCATATATTTGTGTCAAAATTTAAATAGGTTGGCAAATAATTGTACCAATTCAATATTAATGGGAGTTAATGGCAAAAAACACACATACTTATGTGTTCTTGAACATACCTAGTACAGTATCTAGCAGGAAATAGGCTGTTAAAATTTATTTATGTTTGTATGTGTATATGTACATATATATTCATGTATTTGTTTATCCATTCATTCATTTATTGAATGAATAGAAATTTTGGATAATATTTAAGGCTATTTAGTAATCTTTTTGTATGTTGATTAAGGGATTTTGAGGATAAAAACTATAACATTTATAACTCATTTTCATAAATTCCAAATCCTATTTATAAAAATACTTCCGTACTAATGAGTATATGAAAAGAGAGACTGTGAGTTGAAAATAAAGTAAGAAAATCTAAATATAATGCCACATATAAAGGTGAAATGTACTTGAAGAAACTATTATTTAACTAACCTTATTTAAAATTGCTTCAAAGGGTTTTTTTAAAAAAAAGGTTTGTCCTCTTTAAAATAAAATGCTCAGAAGAGAATACTGTCTGAAATCAATATAGAGCTACAGAAGCAAAATGGCCAGAACTGACTGTAAGACAGGCATTCTTATTAACCCTGTGACTTTTTTGGGGGGAAAAATGACCACTTTATTTAAATGTAATTGATTTCCCTTGTAATCCCATGTATTTTATTTTATGCATTAAAAACTTTGCCAATAGATATCACCAGAATACCAAAAAGGGGTCCATAAAACAAAAAAGTTAAGGAACCATGCTCTAGTGTATGCCTCCTTAGAAAGGATGATTCCAGGCAGCAATGTTTGGATCTCAGCAATCTCCAACCTATTGAGCAAACCAGGGAGGCAAACAATGGGGAAAAGGAAGTGGCTTTTCCAGTGGGTGCTAAAAAGGATCCATTCAAAAACGTGCTGGCAAATACCTAACAACAAAACAAGTTTTCTGATAGAAAAGTAGTGGACATATAATACTTTAAAGTTTAATCTGCATTGCCAATACTTTCTTTATCACTTCCTTAAATCTAGATGATCAAACAAAGCAATAAATGGCACCCTGATTTGTAGTGCCAATTTTTGAAGTATAGATGCTCAGGCTCATAGCAATCTACACTTGAGAGCTGGTTTGAGCTGGTTCTAGCACAACTCTATAAACAAATCTAAGAACTGGCAGAGTGGGGAACATTTGGGCAAAGGGTAATAGAGGCCAAAACAAGTGAGGTTTTTTTTTTTTTTTTTTGGAGTTCTTAACCTGAGGTTTGTGAACTTTATTTTCTGTGTTTATTTTTTTTTTAAACAAATACTTTATTAACTTCTGTTTTACATCATTCATTTCCGCCTGATTTTGAGTTACAATCATTTTCCCCCCATTATTCCCCTACCCAACCTCCCAGAATAGCAGTCCCACAAGATATCGCTTCCTCCAATCTGCTCTCTCCCATACCTTCTCCCATACCCCCATCGACTTTTCCATTAGAGGAAGATGAATCTTTGTGTCCCAGTGCCTGCACATCTTATCTCCCAATTATAGGCAAAAGAATATTAATAATAGTATTTATATATATATTTGAAACATTTAATTTTACAACCTTGAATTTCAGATCCATTTCCTTCCTCCCTTGTCACCCATTCCTTCTTGGGATATAAGTAATTCAGTATATGTTGTACATGTCTAGCTATGCAAAACATTATCATAGTAGATATATTGTACAAGGCTGCTTATAATTCCCTCCCACTCATCCCACCCCCCACCTGGTCGATTCCCTACATGATCCTGTCCCTCTTCTATAGTGGGTACTTCCAACCTCCCCTCACCCCAAGGATGTCCTCCCATCCATCATCTCTCCTCTTATCCCCCTTCCCCCTATCCTGCTGCAGGTTGAGATATCCCATTTACTATGTATGTCATTTTCTCCCTGAACCAAATTCAATGTGAATGTGGTTTTGCCTTTTTAGCCTTCCTTATTCTCCCCCTCCTTTGCACCCACTTCCCCTACATGGGATAGTTTACCCTACCATGTCTCTCCCCATCTCCTATTGCCACTTTCCTCTCTCACCTCATAATTTCATCCCTTGAGTACTCTCCCTTCCCAACAAAATCAACCTATGCCCTCTATCCATATATAACTGTAACCATATACACACACATTCACCTATGTATTCGTATGACCACACCCCCTTCTTCCATTATTTTCATAGTGGGAAAGATCTCATCAGTCACAGATATTGCTTTTCCATATAGGAATGTAAATAGTTCAACTTTGATAAGTTCCTTTTGATTTCTTTTCCCTGATTACCTTCTCAGGCATCTCTTACTTCTTGCATCTGGATGTCAAATTTCTATTCAACTCTGGTTTTTCCCTCAAGAATGCTTGAAAGTCCTCTATTCCACTGAATGACCATATTTTCCCCTGAAACAAAATACTCAGTTTTGCTGGGTAGGTGACCCTTGGGTTCATTCCCAGTTCTTTTGCCCTCTGGAATATCATCTTCCATGCCCTTTGATCCCTCAGTGTAGAAGCTGCCAGGTCCTGGGCTATTCTGATTGTGTTTCCACAATATTGAAATTGTTTCTTCCTGGCTGCTTGTAGTATTTTCTCCTTGATCTGGGGATTCTGGAACCTGGCTATAATATTCCTGGGAGTTTTCTTTTGGGATCTTTTTCAGGAGGTGATGAGTGGCTTCTTTCAACCTCTATTTTGCCCTCTGGATCTAAAACATCAGGGCAGTTTTCCTTGAGAATTTCTTGAAGGGTGATTTCTAGGTTCTTTCCTTGATCATGGCTTTCAGGTAGTCCAATAATTTTTAAATTGTCTCTCCTGGATCTATTTTCCAGGTCAGTGGTTTTTCCATGAGATATTTCACATTGCCTTCTAATCTTTCATTTGTTTGGATCTGCTTAACACCATCTTGATTTCTCATAAAGTCATTAGCTTCCATTTGCTCCAGTCTAACTCTGAAGGAATGAATCTCCTCAGTGAACTTTTGAGATTCTTTTTCCATCTGGCCAATTTGACTTTTTAAGGCATTCTTCTCCTCATTGCCCTTTTGGGCCTCCTTTGCCATTTGAGTTAGTCTATTTTTTAAGGTGTTGTTTTCCTCAGTCAGGCTGTTGACCCTCATTTCATACTTTTCCTGCATCCTTCTCATTTCTCTTTCCAATTTTTCCTCCACTTCTCTTATTTGATTTTTAAAGTCCTTCTTAAGGTCCTCTATGGCTTGCACCCTGCTCATGTTTTCCTCTGGGGCTTTTGGAGCAGAACTTCTGACCTCACAGTCCTTTTCCCGCTCTATGCCCCCAAAATAGGAGTCTAGGGTTGCATTTTTCTGTTTCCTTTGCCTTGGCATGTTGCCACTTAATTGCTTGACTTTTGGGCTTGTTGCCACACTATGGCTTTAAGGCCAGCTAGAGGAATTTTCGTCCCGAACGTGTGGGGGGCAACTTCCGTTTCTGGCAAGCTGTAAACCCACCCACAACTTCCACCCTAGATCACACTCCAGATCCAGGGAGGTTAAAGCAAGGGCGATTACCCCCCAAGACTGATCGCTGGATCTCCCCACGATTTGTAGGCTGGGAGCCGGAAATGCCTCTGAAAACTACAAAATGGCGTGTCTCCTCAGCGGCTTCTAGCCCCCAGGGAGGGAGCTGACGCATTCCCCAAATACAGGTCCCAAAGTCCATAGGACACTAACCTCTTACTTTGTCCTAGGCAAGTCTATGTTGATAATTCTGGGGTCGCCACAGTTCCTGGTGTTCTGGGGTTCCTCCAGCAGGCTGCTGGCCCTGCCGCCCTGGGGCTAAAACCTCAGCTCATGTGGACCTGGGCTCGGCTCGGCTCCTGCGCTCTGCTAGCTGCCGGCTCCCAGACCGCTGCACTGGTCCTTCCTGCAGGGTGCTGGGCTGTCCTCAGCGGGAGGTTAGCTTCTCTGTGTCGTTCTGTGGGTGCTGGGGCTCCAGAAGTTTTTCAGAGTCCTTTTTTACATAGTTTGTGGAGAATCTGGGGGCAGAGAGGCTTGGACGAGCTGTTTCTACTCCGCCATCTTGGCTCCGCCCCAACAAGTGAGGTTTTGTAGTCAGATTGTGATACATATGCTTTGACAGAAGAAAGAACTAGATAAATTTCAGAAAATAGATAAAAAGTTGTCTCTTTACAATATTATTGTTGCATAAATTGTTCTCCCATTTTTCCTGACTACACTAAACCAGTTCATACCTATCTTCCTAGGTTTTTCTGCAACTGTCCATTTTTTACATCATTTCTTGCACCAAAATACTATCTTGTCATATTCATATACTATAATTTGTGTAGCCATTCACTTACTTATGTACAACCTCTTAGGGTCTAATTCTTTGCCAATACAAAAAGAGCTGCTATTAATATTTTTGTACATATGTATCCTTTCTTTCATTCTTTAATTTATTTGGGGGTATAGACCTAGTTCAAGTATTCTTGGATCAAGTAAATTTGGGACATATTTTCAAATTACTTTCCAGAATAGCTGGGCGAATTCACAGATCCACCATCATCAAAGTATCTGTTTTCCTGTAACCCATCCCCATAACGTATCATTTTCCTTTTTTGTCAATTTCTAAAATCTCCCCATTGGTCCAGGCTGCCAACATCTTTTCAATTCTTTCTAATCACCAAGTTTTTTTTATAACCTTGCTATAACTTTCAACTTCTCACTTTTCCTCCCATCACAAACATAAATTGAACCAGTTGCCAAATCTTGTCAGTTCTCCCTTCATATCTCTCACATCTCTGATACTTATCCACTACTCAGTCTATCTTGAACCACCTCATCAACGCTGACCTTGATGGCTGAAATAACCCTCCAGTTGATTTTCCTGCCTGAAATCACTCCCCTATCTGCATCCTTCACTTAACTACCAAAGTAATATTATTTTTTTTAAAGCAATGGGGTTAAATAACTTGCTCAAGGTAACACAGCTAGTAATTTTTATGTGTCGATGCTAATTTTCTGAGGCCGGATCCAATCCTGGGTCCTCCTGACTCCGAGGCCAGTGCTCTTACTCATTGTGCCACCTAGCCACCCCCCAAAGTAATATTCTAAAGCTCAGGTCTGACCATGTCACCATTCTACTCAGTAAACTTCTGTGACTCCCTGTTAATTTTATGATTTAATGTCATTTCATCCTCTTAAGTATCTATTTCATGTAAGTTTTAGAATATGCAAAGTTAGTACAGTAGCTTATGCATATTTATTTACAAATTAGTAAACATACTCATTTTGAGGTATGTGTTCCCATTTTTCTTTAACTGAAGAGGGCATATGATTTTTTTTTAAAGAGCTTACTACACTATGCTGTGCTCCCACTAATCTATCAAGCAATTTATATTTTGAAGGTATGGAGTGGATGGTCCTAACCTTCTATTTCAGGGATAGGAACTTGGGCCTCAAGGCTGCATGTGGACTTTTAGGTCCTTGTGTGGCCCTTTGACTGAGTCCAAGTTATACAGAACAAATTCTTTTATTGAGGGGTTTTGTTCTGTGAACTTTGGATTCAGTCAAAGGGCCACATTTGAGGACGTAGAAGGTCATGTGTAGTCTTGAGGCTACAGGTTCCCTCCTGCCCCAACCTAATTCAAAAACATGACTCAGACAGTCTACTAATTTTTTTCTTCCATTTCAAAAATACCATTGATATCTATTTTTTCCTTATTTCACCTCTATAATAATGTGGGAGGAAAAAGGGTCACCACAGATCTTAGAGACAGCTTTTAAATAACCTGTTAGGTCTTGAGTTTGCACCATAAATAAGGAGTATTGAGTCTGCCATTAACTAGCTGTGTGACCTTGCGCAATATGGTCTTTGCAGGGCCCGAGTGTTCTCATATTAAAAAAAAAAGTGTTGGATTAGTTGATTTGTTGGAATCTTTGACCTGAAACTTCTATAGTTCTATGGTAAATAATGCTTTGGGCATCTAAAATTGAGGGAGAAAAGTTTAGAAGTAGGAAGGATGATGAACTCTTCTTTCATGTATGTGCTATGTCCTTTCTTGCTGAGGGAAAGTCAGTCTTCAAGACAAGGGGTTGAACAACTGCTGTGTCCTAGGCTTTGAGCTTGTTTTAGATCAGTTACAGCCAGCCAAGTGAAGAAATGGGATGTGAGGCCTAAAGAGAGAAGCCTTGTAGTTCTCCCCTGTGGACTTCAGGCTTCTTATACTACTAGGTCCCCCTTGAAGAGGTCCTGGCTAAGGTGTTTAGGTAAGTAACTCATTAATGATTTATTTTCTAGATTGAGTGTACTGAAATACCATAATAAGCATTCATGCCTCTTTGGGGTTAGGAATAAATAGACAATAAGAGGGGGAATTGTTTTTTTAGTGGAAACCAGGGACAGAAGTTTGAATGATAAATCTTTGGTTAAGTGTGCCTTCTTATTGTCTGCTATCTAAGTTCATTCTTGTCCAACACTTATTAGCTGTGTGATACTGGAAAACATTTCTGAGGTTGTTTTCCCCTCTCAGAAAAGCGCTTTGTAAATCATAAAGTATTTCATTAATGAGAATTGGTATTAATATGTTTGCTTCTACTCTTTCCTTACCCCTTCTTCTGTACCCATATCATATATCCTTCAAGGTCTGCCACAAATTGCATTGGTTGGGGGCTTCATCTAACCAATACAATTTGTGGCAGACCTTGAAAGATGCATAGTATGGGTGCAGGGGAAGGGATGAGCCACTACTAAAGCCTGGGAGTACCTCCATTTGGGGCCTTCTTTAGTATTTACTGTTCCTAGGACAAATTTGTCCATTTATATAGTGGTTAAAGACTCCTCCCTGGAAAAGTAGAGCAGCTATAAGCCCTATGAGGATATCAGCCCTGTAATAATTCTTATATTCTTAGGGAATTTCTTGGGGTAATGAAGTGAAGTAAACTGCCAAGGGTCATACAGCCAGTATGTGTCAGAGGCAAGTCTAGAACCTTGGTCTTGCTATCTCTCAGAACAGTTCTCCAGCCACTAGGTAACACTTTCAATTACCATCTTATATTCTCAAGTTGTTTCCTGAGTATGTGGCATCAATATACCATTTGTACATAAAATTAATAATATTTGTAAATATTATTATTTGAAAGCACTTAGTAGGGCCTGGCACAGAATTAAACAGATGCTTGTTCCCTTCCACCTTCTTAAAATGAGCCTGATTGATTAAAAGGTCTTTGAAGACATTGACTTTTTTTCCTTTTATTCTCTATAGCTTACATCATAATATCAGGTGCATGAGAGACACTAGATTAACATTCCCTATATGGAATTGAAGGAGAGGCCTGAGAGAGTTTAAGAAAGATTGACTGTGAGCTCTTTAACATTATCAGGAACTTGGATGAAGGCACAGTGTCATATTTATCCAATTTGCAGATGACACAAAGCCAGGCAGATTAACATTTTGGATGAACAAATTCAGGGTCCTAAAAGGCTAGAAAGTTGGGCCAAATTTAAGATGAAATGTAATAGCAATAAAGATAAAGCTATGTACTTGCATAAAAAAAATCAACATCACAAATATGCAATGTGGGGTGTGTGCCTAAGAATAATAATAGCCAATGTTTCTATGTTGCTTTAAGGTTTGCAAACCAAGTTCTACATATGGATTCATTTACTTCTTCCCAAAACACTGTGAGGTTATTGTGGTTCAGTTATGTCTAACTTTTTGTGACCCTGAAAAATGATACTTTCTATGGGTTTTCTTGCCAAAGATACTGAAATGGTTTGCCATTTCCTTCTCCAGTGGATTAAAGTAAACAGAGGTTAAGTGACTTGTCTAAGGTCTCACAGCTGGTAAGTAAACCTGAATTTGAACTCAGGTCTTCCTGAGTTCTCCAGGACCAGCACTTTATCCACTGAGTCATCTAGCTGCCTCTTAGTGTTATTACCCTCTATCTATAGATGGGGAAACTCAGCTGTCTTGCCCAGAGAGACATAGCTAATAAGTTTCTGAGGTAAGAATTAAACTCAAGTTTTCCTAATTACATTTTCAACACTTCATCCACTGTACCATCTAGCTTCATTAAGAAGTTCTTGTGTCAAAAATCCAATAACTTTAGATGATCTAAACTCAATATAAATCAAAAGTGTGAGTCCAAAACATTTGTGCCCAAAAGACTAGTGCAATCCTAGACTGTATCTTTTAAGTGAGGCATAGTATCCAGAAATAAGAAGGCTGACAGTACAGTGCTCAGTTCTAGGTACCACATTTGAACAGAGACATTAGAAGCTGCAGAGTATTCAGAGGATAACAGCCTGCGTTGGGGGGTAATGGAAGTCCCTGCAAAGGAAAATAATTTGAAAGCACTGAGCATATTCATTTTTTTTAAAAAGAAACAATTTGGGAAGAGGTATGTGACAACATTCTTCAGATATTTATTACTAATATTTTTAAGGAGTAAAGCCAGAAGTGGTCCTAGTCTATCTGTCAAGGTTAAATGTAGAGACCTTTATTCTGGTTTTTACCTAACCCCCAGTAGAGGATGTGGGCATTTATACTGATCAACTCACATTGAAATAATTGACAACATCTTTTTACAGGAATATTAATTAATAACTTGCCCTGGGTATTTGACCATTTGAGATGACTAATTATTGATTGGCTGATCTCACCCTTACCCTAGACTTTGCTTATGAATTAGAAAACAGAAATAAGTAGAAATCTGAATAGGAAACCGTAACTCAGAGAGCTGAGCTAAGAATCGAATCTCTGAAGAGTCAGACACTTTAAGAAAAAAAATCAATGTAGTTTTTTGCAAAGGAATTTGCTTAATCCTAGAGTTAGCAACTGTACCAGAAAAGTTAAGTAGTTTTCAGGAGCAAGTAGAACATGGCCCTGGGAGAGGAAGAAGCCATAGTGCCTAAGAAATGACAGATCAAGTAATAGTCCTGGCAGAATTTCTGTGTTGAATCCCATGGGGAAAAAGGGAGAGAGAGTTGCTAGACAACTCTCAACCCAAGAACCCCTGCTCCAAGAGTTTTAGAAAGGAAGGAAAGTTCTTATAAAATACTCACATTATTGAACCAAAACTTCTGAAGAGTAATAATCACAGGCCTCTAGAGAAGGAGGACTAGAAAGGGGCAGAGTTCATATGTGGAGAACCAAACTTGGATCTTGTCCTCCATCACTACCTTGGGTTAAGCAGCTTGTCTCAGGTCTGTTTGGAAGGGAGTAGACTCATAAACAATCCAAATGCAAAATCTCCTTTCAAGGGGTCCTCAACTCTGAGTTACACTAAAAGTATGGAAGACCATATTTCCCTAGGAGGAAATAGGGTATAGCAGAAGATAAGACATTGTTTCCCTATCAATCTCATGTTTTTCACTTCCAGAGGATATTGAAGAACCTACTGAACATAGAGCACTATGGAAATGTCGGGCTCACTGTAGGAAAGCCAATTTATATTGATGGTAAGCTCCTGTGAGTCATTATGAATGTTTTGTATGTTCTGTGAAGTGAAATCAAAATGCTTCTGGATCCGTTAATAGTTCAAGGGCTTTTGGAGGAGTTCAGGAACTGTATGTGTCCCTAACTCCTCTCTACCATATCTATCAAAACCTAGCTATAAACAGAGGATCAGATGATCATACATTTTGAGATGGAAATTATCTTAGAGTTATAAAATGATGAACTGAAGGTAAAGGAAGTTAAAGGACCGATCCAAGGTCACACCACAGTAAGTACCAGAGTTAGGAGCCACTTTTGATGTGCCTAAGAGAAGCCTTGATAGGGAGCATGAACCCAAGAGTAATTTGTAAGAAGTGCCCAAGATTGAATCTTATAGGCCCAGAACTCTGGTTTGGGACCAAGAGTTACAACAGAGTGAATATGTAAATAACAAAGTAGATATTACAAAGACGATTACATACCTTGTTGTAGCACCAATGCAATATTCACAGTGCCTAAGATGACTATAAATATACCTGCATGGTGCTTGATAACAAAATATAATAAACTCTTCATATATAAGACAGAAGTGAAAAATTTATTCAGACACCAGAAAACCAAGTCTCAACACCAGGAAACTGAATCCTTCATAACAACATAGAAGTTAATGCAACACTATGTACCAGAGAGTCACACCATCCTTTAGCCTTTCCACAAACCTTGCAATATTTGACCAATATTTACACACAAGTCTATCTATGTCTTTTGGAAACAAGCTCACCTCCCAACCATTCAGCAGACTCTAACTCTCAGCTTACTGTGGGCTCTGCTCCATCTTTTCTCAAACTCCTCCCACAGGCTTGATGTGATCACTTTCAGTCTATTAGGGGACAGAGTATATTTTCAAGGCAGAGAAGGTCCTCAAATTCCCTTAGACTTATTAAGGGACAGGGAAGATCTTCAAATTCCCATTCCCATTACACTTGTCTCTTTCCATCTTCATAATAATGCATCTATGAAGATGCTGCCATGGGGGAGGGGAAGGGTTAAGAGAGGGAGGGAAAGAAAATTTGGAACTCAAGGGATTGTGGAACTGAATGCTGTAAACTAAAAGCAAATAAATATATTATTTTTTTTAAATGATGAAAGGTTATAGTAAATTTCAGTTGGGATTTAAGGCGTTAGTGAATACATACATATATGCATAACTATATATACATATATATGTATGTGTATATACACACAAATAGTATAATACATGCATATTTTTATATAATGTTAGTACACATATCAGTGTTTATATATATATATATATATATATATATATATATATATATATATATATATATATTCAACCCAGGTTCACAGATCCCCTGAAATCCTATATGTCCCCTTATGGCAATAACACCCCAGGTTAAGAACATTTATAAAGATTTTCCAAAATGCTAAATTTTGTGTTTTAGGTAATATGCAATGATTTGGTGAAAATCTGTCAAAAGAAAAGACAAGAAATACCACTTTGGTTGATTTTTACAAATTAATTCACTATCACTTCTTATAATGGGGGATAAAATTAAATTAAAACAAGATTTTTGGGTTGTTAGTGCTAAAAGAAGCAGATGGCTGGGCAGAGGAAATTGCTTTGGTGAGTGAATATTGCTGCAGGGAGAAGCTGAGGTACAAAAGTTTCCCTAATGTTGAAAAAAGCCAAAAGTGCAGAGGCAGGTGAACCTGATATCTCTTCTTTTTTTGTGCAATTCTTATTTGAAGGGCTAATAAAATTAATCAGAGAAATAAAACAATGTAACTCAGGTCTTTCACTAGAATACAAGAATTCTTCCATACATCAAGAATCCCTGATGCCTTTGGTGTGGATATTACCTCAATTCAACAAAATTCAAAATCTCTTTTTGCCTTTGTGGTGGGCTTCATCAAATTCTATCTCTAAAAAAACAAACAAATGAAAAATAATTGCTGGGTGGCCAGCTTATAAATGAAGGAGCTTTCTGACGCTCATTAGCTAAGCTGGTCATGAGATTATTGATATACTATCAAACCAGTCCAAAATATCATCGAGGTCATCCACTGCATGCTGGGACATTACCATTCATCTTGATTTTTGTCAAGCCACTGGACTTCGATGACTGGAAGAGAGAGTGAGGCAGAGTTGTCTCTCTTAACTCCAATTCATGCATAGTGAAGACATCGTCTGTGAAATCATTGGTTTTCTTTGAAAATGAAGGATAAACAATGCCTGTTCCATTCCCAAAGTCTTACCAGCATCAGTCAGTCATTTGGAAAAGCATTTATTAAACAATTCCTATGAGCCTGGCACAATGATATCCACTGAAGAAACAAAGAAAGCCAAAAATGTGTTTCTGCTCTCAAAGAGCTCACATTCCAAAGAAGAAGAAGGCACATATACTAAGTACATACTTGATATATGCAGTTGAATTGGAAACAAGGAAGACAATAATCTTGGCAGGAAGGAACTAGCAGCAGGAGTGAGACTGTATGAAAAGCCTCTTGTAGGAAGTGAGATTTGAACTGAGTCTTCAAGGCATTCAGATCAGCTAAAAGTTGGAATTTGAGAGGGAGCTCACTCCAGGAATGGGAGAAAGCCCTTGCGAAGACTCAGCATCTAGAGATGAAAGATTCTATTTGAAAAGTAGCAATGAGGCCAGTATAGGTTCAGGAGCAGAAGAATAGAAAGGTAGAAAGTAGCCAAGATATGAAGGACTTTAAAAGCCAAATAGAAAATTCTACATTGGATCCTGTAGGTGATGGGAAGCTGCTGGAATTAATTGCACAGGGAAGTGACATGGTCAGGCATGCATGTTAGAAAAAATTATCTTTGCAGATGAGTGGAGGATAGATCTGGAGCAGGGAGAACTTGAGGCAAGGAAACCAATTAGCCATTGCAATAGTCCATATGAGAGATGATTAGAGCCTTTTTAAGGGTGATGACTGTGAGAGTGGAGATATGGAGATGTATACAAGAAATGGGCAAGCAAAAAAGACATGATTGACAATGGATGGATGTGGGTGTGGGTCGAATCAAGTCAATAAGCATTTATTTTTTCTATTATATGCCAAGAATCATGGCCAACTGCCAGGGTCAAAACAATAACAAAGAACAATCCTTGCCATCAAGGAATTCCCTGTTTAATGGGGGAGGGGCAATATACAAACAATACATAAGGGAAAATTGGAGACACTAGAAGGAAGGCACAAGAGCAGACAATAAACACTTAAGCATTAGTTAAAATAAAGAAAAAGGAAAAGAGTAGACCAAGCCTTCTTGTACAAGGTGAGATTTTAGTTGGGAACTAAATGAAACAAAGGAAATCAGAAGAGATAAGATGAAGAGGAAGAGAATTCTATGTGCATCGTAGACAGACAGTGAAAATATAAGAAGTAAGGAGACAGAGGAACTTGTGCAAGGATCACAAGAGGCCAGAGAAGGGCCAAGATGAAAGCCTAGATGAAAAGGAGTATATTGGTGCGTTTGATTTTATAAGATAATTGGGAAGAGAGGTTTGTTTTTTGGGGTGGAGGGTGTGGAGATTATGTCATCTATTTTGGATGTATTGTATGTGAGATGCCTATGAGACTGAATTTGAGATGACTAAAAGGCAGTTGGCAATGTGGGACTAGAGGTCAAGAGAAAAGTTAGGCTGGAGAGATAGATAGATACATACATATCCATTTTATGTATATAGGTAGATATGGATGTAAATATACATATACACACATATTCACATATAGACAAATATGTATATATAGATCTGCATATATATATATATATGCCTGTGGGGTATGTGTGTATATATGTATATGTGTGGATATGAATCATCTGTGCATGGGTATGATGATTGAATCCCTGGGACCTGTTGAGATCACCAAGGAAGATAACATAGTCAGTGTAAGCTCCCAGGGATCCTTATCTCCACTCCCATTCCCACTGAGTAGTCAAGTGTTCAGAACATATATGTATTTCTCCCTCAGTTCCCTATGAGAAGACAGGAGTTAATTCACTAATGCCATCAGCCTGAGACCCCATTGATGTTCTTCTCCTCAAGATAATCAGTAAGTAATCAATTTAGGAAGCAAAACATAAAAAGATAAAGCTAAAAACATAAAGTATAAGGCACTTACTAATCATGATTTACTAATATGGTACTAAGGGCAGATAGGTGACACAGCAGATAGAGCATTGAACTAAGAATCAGGAAGACCCATCTTCCTGAGTTCAAATCTGGCCTCAGATACTTATCAGTTTGCCTCATTTTCCTCATCTGTAAAATGAACTGGAGAAGGAATTAGCAAACTACTCCAGTATTTTTGCCAAGAAAATCCCAAAAGAAGTCATAAAGAGTCAGAATTTCCTGAAAAACAAATCAATAATAGCAATAATACAGTACTAGGTTAGCTAGGTAGTGCTTTGGATAGAGTACTGTCTTGGAGTAAATAAGTTCTGAGTTTAAATCAGGCCTCAGATACGAACAAGCAGTGTGGCCATGGGCAAGTCACTTAACCCCTATTTGCCTCAATTCCTGTCTGTAAAATGGGGACACACTGGAGAAGACAATGGCAAACCACTCTAGTATCGTTACCAAGAAACCTCATGTATAAAATCTTTGGGGTCATGTAGAATTATATCTGACTGAACAACAATAACAACAACAAATATGGTACTATAATTACAGTTGTTCTAAAAGAACCCCACCAGATGCCTGTGACACTTTCTCTCACAAGAACATACATAGTTCAGGGGAAAGTTGGTTCAAGCTTATAGAGGCCATGCTTTTTCCAAGACTATGGCTGTGGAGGCTTGAAGGTCCTACTGAATTGAAAAGTTTCAAAACATCAGCCTGGCCATAGATGATGTGTCCCTGCTACCAGGACACCAGCCTAAGTTCAAAGATGTTCATCCCTGGAAGTGTGACCATTAAGAGGTGAATATTTTTGGCCACAGCATCCCATAAAGACTACCTACTCTCTTGGGATTGGAATTTTGATTGATTGATACAATACCTCTGTGAAATTTTGTACTTAGAGAGAGAGAGAGAGAGAGAGAGAGAGAGAGAGAGAGAGAGAGAGATCATCACTTCTGGGTAAACCAGAATACTAACCCACCAGTAATTTACAACTGCTATGTACTCATAATAAAAGATAGAATATAGAACATATCTTAAGTTATTTAGTAGATAGTTTCATTTAACTTTTTGTTCGTGTGCCTAGATTTACTTTGATGATAACCAAGTATTATGGGAGCCATAATACCTATATATAGAATTTTGTTGAGGAGTGAGATCCCTAAATGGATTTTGTGGGTACAGATTGACAATTACAAATTTAACAGGAGTTAAAGGGGGTTTTCTCACCTCAAGTAAGATTGCTATTTATGGGGTGGCTAGGTGGCACAGTGAATAGAGCACCAGCCCTGGAGTCAGGAGAACCTGAGTTCAAATCTGACCTCAGACACTTAATACAAATACTAGCCATGTGACCTTGGGCAGGTCACTTAACCCCAATTACCCTCTAAGAAGCAGAAAAAGAAAAGATTGCTATTTAGTTGATTGGGGTCTACATAATAGGAGTAGCTAGGTGATGTAGTGAATACAGCATTGACCCAGAATCAGAAAAATCTAAGTTCAAATGTGGCTTCAAACACTAGCTATATGACCCTAGGTATTTGACTCAGTTTCCTCATCTGTAAAATGCATCTACTTCCCAGAATTGGGAGGATAAAATGGATAATATTTGCAAACCTCTTAACACTGTCCTTGGCACATAGTACGTCCTATAGAAATATTTATTATTATTATTACAGTAAAAAGAGCTTTAGTCTTCCCTTCCAAGAGAGATTTAAAATTTACGACACCCCAGCAGATGATATAAAAAATGAGCATTTAGAAATGAAAGAATTGAGGAACATCAAACAGTAGCAGAAAAAATTATGCAAAAAAGCTGAATATCAGCAGATAATAGCAGAGAGAATCTAAAAAAAAACCCTTTAATTTTTAAGTGAAATGTTCTATTTTATCTTTTATAAACTTCTTTATCCCTTGTTTCATTATGAACTTGTCTCATCCCTGGTTTCATCTATCAATAGCCCCTCTAATGTGTTTGTGGTATTACATTTTATCTCTAAGTTGTGTATCCATTTGGAGCTTATCTTGATCTATGCTGTGAGATGTTGCACTACACCTAGTTTCTTCCAAGCTGCTTTCCAGTTTTCCCACAATTTTTAAATAATGAGTATGTAGCCTAGTAGGGCACCTAAGAGGTGCAGTGGATAGAGTGCCAGGCATAGAATCAGGAGGACTCATCTTCCTGAATTCAAATCTGACAATTCCTATCTATGTGACCATGAAGAAGTCACTTAACCTTGTTTGCCTCAGTTTCCTCATCTGTAAAATTAAATGGTGAAGGGAATGGCAAACTACTTCAGTGTCTGTGCCAAGAAAACACCAAATGGGGTCACCAAGAGTTGTACACAACTGAAAAATGACTGAACAACAACTGAACTACATAATTTAGGACTGGAGATAATGTTAAATATGTGGTTGCTGGGTTCTTTTGCTTCTTTCTGTACATGATATATGTAATCTGTTCCATTGATTAATCTTTCTATTATTTAGCCAATACCAAATAATTTTTTGTGATCATTGCCTTATAGTAAAATAAATCTATTTGTACTATATTTCATTGGTTCCTACATTTTTTCATTATTTCTCTTGAGATTCTTCACCATTTCTCTTGAGATTCTTCACCATTTTGTCCCTTTAAATTATTTTTAAAAAATATTTTCCTACCTCTACAAAACAATACCTAAGAGGGTGATAGACATGGATTTTAAGAAGTAAGTTAAATTAAACAGTAATTTGATATCAGGTGACCTAAGTTTGAATTCTAGTTTTACTGTTTTTGACAGTATGACCTTGGGCAAGTCGCAAACTCCAGTCTTATACTACCTCTCAATTGAATATTTTCCTAATTTCTCCAGGTGTTAGTTTCCTTCTGGATGCCTCAGGAAAAAACAAAACAAAAACAAAAACAAAAAACTGTACATACTTTATATTTATTTATTTATGTAAATTAGTATCCCTTCCTATTTCTACACCCTTTCCTGAAGAATACAAGAATATAAGTTCTTTGAAAGTAGGTTATATTCATAGGATCATAAATTTAGAGCTTAGATCATTTAAGGTCATTGATCACAGCTCCCTCATTTTACAGATAAGAAAACTGAGGCCCAGAACAGAGTGTTGGGATCAGTTTTAGAATCCTATAATTTAGTTCTGCCTGTATATCCCCACTACCTAGCAAAGTGTCGGGGACAAAATAAGCATCTAATAATCATTTGCATATAGTGCTCATTTTTTTCATAAAATAAAATAGTTGAAATAGAACAATGTTTCTCAACATTTTCATGTATAAAATTTTGAAGTCATTCATATAATATTAATTATACTATTAATATCCATTGATAAAGAAATTACATGACAAAGAGCTACTAGAAATTCAGTAACACTTTTAAATGAATTTATATTTTTATTAATCACATTTACATACATTAAAAAATAGTAATACATATGTGTGTGAGGCATTAGGCATTCAAACTACATAAGGTATATTTGCTTATTTCTTAAAATGAGTCACACTGCATATTTTATCAACACTAAATAAGGATTAAATGCTAATTCTTGGCTTGTAGACTATACACACAAGCATTCTTTTATCACTTGCAAAACTCCATGATTGCTGAAGAGGCTTTAGTTCACAAACAGAGAACCATTACACTAGGGGGTCTCTAAAATCTCATCCTACATTATTAAGCTCATTCACCTTCTCTAATCTGTGCCATAATACCCCATCCATAACGCTGGCATCTTAACTCTTGTGTGATTTTAGGCAGGCCACAACCTCTCTAAGCTTTGGTTTCTTTATCTATAAAATGAAGATAGAATATCTCCAATGGATACATCATATAGTAAGTTAGTGAGACATATAGTTTGTCAATCTTACATAGCTATGTGAGCTTATGTAACCACAGGCTTACATAGCTATATGAATGTGAATCATTATTATTACAACTAGGTTTTCCTAGGTATTGTTAATCCAAGATATTGGCTGGGGATGGGGAGGCAGATAGAACATGGCATGCCATTCTCTATTTTAAAATTCTTTCTTCTATTTCCTTTCTTTCTTTCTTTCTTTCTTTCTTTCTTTCTTTCTTTCTTTCTTTCTTTCTTTCTTTCATTCTTTCTCTCTTTCTTTCTCTCTTTCTTTCTTTTTGGGTCTCAGACTTTGGGTTCTAGAGAAAACTTAGGATTTCTTTTATATTCTTTTTTTTTAAGAATGCTTCAGCAACAGAATGAAATGCATATCAGTTTCTATTTTAACTACTTTATGCTGGCTTTCTTTCCCAGGTTTTTAAATATGTCTTGAATTTCAGGAAATTATAAAATATTTTATTGACATCATTTGTGTTTTACATAACTTCATTTCCCAATATATTCTTCTTCATACCAACCAGAGAATTGTCCCTTATAGCAAAAAATCAAAGAGAGGGGGAAGGGAAGATTTCAACAAAATTTACTAAAATTTCATTTGTCTGGCAGAAAAATGTACCTTTTATAATGTTTTCCAAAATGAATATAGCTCATCAGAACATTTTTTTCCATTTTTTTGGAAAAATTTGTATTCTTTATATATTACCTGCTTACATTTCATATTCTCCAAGTTTTCTTTCTGAACACAAAACAAAAAATACATTGTCATCATCATCAACAACAAGCTTTTATTTTTAATTTCTTTGGCCATGGAGTCATGGTGTTTGTTAAACAGCCCAAATGGAAGCTGACATACTATTTGCCTTTGAAGCTGGCTCTCCATCAAACTAATATACAGAGGGTTCTATAGGAAAAGAAAGAAAGAAAATTTTAGATTAAAAAAAAGAGTACAACAGTGAATAAAATAATTTAGAACTCTAATTCCCACTTTTATTTTCTCCACTTGGATACACATTTAGTGCATTTCCTCTTATTTATGGGATTACCTCTTATTTATATGTATACAATGAATTGCATTTTATCTCTCTCCTTAGAATTTGAGCCCTTCTAGAGCAGGAACCATATTTTTGCCTTTTTTTTTTTTGGTAGCCCCAGTGCATAGCATACAGTAAGCACTTAATAAATGTGTGTCGACTCATGTTTCAAGACATGCAATGCTATAGTCTCTGAAGAACTGAAAATTTGTAGTTATCCTACAAAGAGCAATGCAGACAGGCAGCAACATCTGGCTAATGAGAAATTTCAGTGAACAACAGGAATAAAAGTCATTATTCTTTTTTAAATATTATTTTCCCCCTTTTTTCTTTTACTTTTTAATTTATTTTCCCCCTATTTTGCCTAACTCCTTTACTTCTACCTACTACTTTGTCCTATTACTTAAGCTACTCCATTCCAGCAATCCCTCCATTTCCCTCCCCTTCCCCTAAATCTAGGGAGGTATTTTCTTTTTCCAAGCTGGTCATTGCCTCCCTGATTTGGTCTTTAAAATTTTTCTTAAGCTCCTCCAGGAATGCTATTTGGGCTTGAGACCAGATCATGTTTCCTTCTGTGGTCTCTGGTGTGGGCAGAGAGTCTATATTGTCCTGTGTGTTTTGTTGTTCTTGCCCTGTATAGTATGCTCGAATAGACTTTCTTGCCTTCCCCTTCTCCTTTTCAGCTTCCTTCCTTCCCATTGTGACTTCCTGTTTCTTAGTGTCTCAGGCTATGAGTTTGGAGCCTGATCCTTGACTTTGAATACCTCTGGGTGGCTAGTTTATGGCTAAGTCAGGGAAGTCAGTGAGGAATGTAGATGTGTAGGTAGGGTTGAGTCTGACCACTTCAGATTTCTGCCTCTATACCCCTGGGCTATAAGTAGTCTTTTGTTGGTGAGGTGAGGTGGGGCTAGTTGGGTCCCCTCCCTCTCTTCTCTACAGATTCCTGGCTGTCTCAGTTACACCCTTTCTTGGAGATTCTCAAGCCTGAGGCTATTTCCATTAACTTGGGATTTCAGTCTGGGTGGGAGACTTATCTTTGGGTTTTCTGCGTCATGAAGGAGGGATGGGAGGATCGGAGCAGCTAGAATTTACTTTGCCATTCCAGCCCCTGTATCATACAGGCAGGCAGTTTCTAAATTTCCAGGCTGGGGGCTGAATGCAGCCTGAGAAGCCACTCTCTCCACTGGGGGCCCGATTCTCCTACCTGGCTCCAATGATCCTTTCCCTCTGCGAGATGACTGCGATTCGTCCTTGGTAAGTCTGCAGGCTGGGGCTTTTTCTCTCTCTGGTGTAGTCTGCTTGCCTGCTCTTAGGTCTGAGCTGTGCAGACCCCACACGCTCTGCGCTCGACCTGTGCGGGCACTCTGGGCAACCTCCTGTGCTGGATTCTGCCACACTCTGTCTTCCACTGGGCTTCTGCTCAGGCTTCGGAATCTGCTCAGATTTACCCTTTTGGACTTAGTGACAGAGGAGCTCAGCGAGGTTACTGCTTCCTTTCCTCCATCTTGGCTCCGCCCCCCATTCCCCTAAATCTAAACACCCTTTTGTACACTCCTTTGACCAATCTGTTCCCTTCCCTGTAAGGCTCCCTCCCTTATCCTCCGATTCCCCTAAATTTAAACACCTTCTATATCCCCCTTTTAACATAGTCCCTCAACATCCTCTCTAAAAATCCCTCTCATATCCTCTCTCTGCCATCCCCTTACAGTTTTCTTTTTTAAATTTAGAAGACTTGGGGGGTGGAGCCAAGATGGCAGAGTAGAAACAGCTCATCCAAGCCACTCTGCCCCCAGATTCCCCCCAAACTATGTAAAAGGGGACTCTGAACAACTTCTGGAGCCCCAGCACCCACAGAACGACACAGAGAAGCTAAACTCCCGCTGAGGACAGCCCAGCAGCCCTGCAGGAAGGACCAGCGCAGTGGTCTGGGACCTGGCAGTGTGCAGTGCGCAGGAGCCCAGCCGAGCCGAGGTTTTAGCCCCAGGGCGCCAGGGCCAGCAGCCAGCTGGAGGAACCCCAGAACACCAGGATCTGTGGTGACTCCAGAATTATCAACATAGACTTGCCTAGGACAAAGTAAGAGGTTAGTGTCCTATGGACTTTGGGACTGGTATTAGGGAATGCTTCTGCTCCCTCCCCTGGGGGATAGAAGCCGCTGAGGACAAACGCCATTTTGTAGTTTTCAGAGGCAGCTCCCGCTCCCAGCCGGCAAATTTGTAGGGAGATCCAGCGATCAGTCTTGGGAGGTAATCGCTCTTGCTTTAACCTCCCTGGAGCTGGATTGTGATCTAGGGTGGAAGTCGTGGGTGGGTTTACAGCTTGCCAGAAATGGAAGTTGCCCCCCACAAGTTCGGGACGAAAATTCCTCTATCTGGCCTTAAAGCCATAGTGTGGCAACAAGACCAAAAGTCAAGCAATTAAGTGGCAACATGCCAAGGCAAAGGAAACAGGAAAATGCAACCCTAGACTCCTATTTTGGGGGCATAGAGCGGGAAAAGGACTGTGGGGTCAGAAGTCCTGCTCCAAAAGCCCCAGGGGAAAACATGAGTGGGTTGCAGGCCATAGAGGACCTTAAGAAGGACTTTAAAAATCAAGAGAAGTGGAGGAAAAATTGGAAAGAGAAATGAGAAGGATGCAGGAAAAGTATGAAATGAGGGTCAACAGCCTGACTGAGGAAAACAACACCTTAAAAAATAGACTAACTCAATGGCAAAGGAGGCCCAAAAGGGCAATGAGGAGAAGAATGCCTTAAAAAGCCGAATTTTCCAGATGGAAAAAGAATCTCAAAAGTTCACTGAGGAGATTCATTCCTTCAGAGTTAGACTAGAGGAAATGGAAGCTAATGACTTTATGAGAAATCAAGATGCTGTTAAGCAGATCCAAACAAATGAAAGAATAGAAGGCAATGTGAAATATCTCATGGGAAAAACCACTGACCTGGAAAATAGATCCAGGAGAGACAATTTAAAATTATTGGACTACCTGAAAGCCATGATCAAAGAAAGAACCTAGAAATCACCCTTCAAGAAATTCTCAAGGAAAATTGCCCTGATGTTTTAGATCCAGAGGGCAAAATAGAGGTTGAAAGAATCCACAGATCACCTCCTGAAAAAGATCCCAAAAGAAAACTCCCAGGAATATTATAGCCAGGTTCCAGAATCCCCAGATCAAGGAGAAAATACTTCAAGCAGCCAGGAAGAAACAATTTCAATATTGTGGAAACACAATCAGAATAGCCCAGGACCTGGTGGCTTCTACACTGAGGGATAGAAGGGCATGGAGTATGATATTCCAGAGGGCAAAAGAACTGGGAATGAACCCAAGGGTCACCTACCCAGCAAAAGTGAGTATTTTGTTTCAGGGGAAAATATAGTCATTCAGTGGAATAGAGGACTTTCAAGCATTCTTGAGGAAAAAAACAGAATTGAATAGAAAATTTGACACCCAGACACAAGAAGGAAGAGATGCCTGAGAAGGTAATCAGGGAAAAGAAATCAAAAGGAACTTATCAAAGTTGAACTATTTACATTCCTATATAGAAAAGCAATAACTGTGACTGATGATATCTTTCTCACTATGAAAATAATGGAAGGGGGTGTGGTCATATGAATACATATGTGAATGTGTGTGTATATGGTTACAGTTATATATGGATAGAGGGCATAGGTTGAATTTGTTGGGAAGGGAGAATACTCAAGGGATGAAATTATGAGGTGAGAGAGGAAAGTGGCAAGAGGAGATGGGGAGACAGGGTAGTGTAAACTATCCCATGCAGAAGAAGCAAGGGGAAGTGGTTGCAAAAGAGGGGGAGAATAAGGAAGGCTAAAAAGGCAAAACCACATTCACATTTAATTTGGTTCAGGGAGAAAATGACATACAAACTAAATGGGATATCTCAACCTGCAGCAGGATAGGGGGAAGGGGGATGGGAGGAGGGATGATGGATGGGAGGGCATCCTTGGGGTGAGGGGAGGTTGGAAGTACCCACTATAAAAGAGGGACAGGATCATGTAGGGAATGGACCAGGTCGGGGGTGGGATGAGTGGGAGGGAATTATAAGCAGCCTTGTACAATATATCTACTATGATAATGTTTTGCATAGCTTGACATGTACAACATATACTGAATTACTTATCTCCCAAGAGGGAATGGGTGACAAGGGAGGAAGGAAATGGATCTGAAATTCAAGGTCTTAACATTAAATATTTCAAATATATATAAATACTATTATTAATACTCTTTTGCTTGTAATAGGGAGATAAGATGTGCAGGCATTGGGATGCAAAGACTCACCTTCCTCTAATGGAAAATTCGATGGGGGTATGGGAGAAGGTATGGGAGAGAGCAGATTGGAGGAAGCGATATCTTCTGGGATTACTATTCTGGGAGGTTGGGTAGGGGAATAATGGCGGGAAAATGATTGTAACTCAAAATCTGGTGGAAATGAATGATGTAAAACAGAAGTTAATAAAGCATTTGTTTAAAAAAAATTTAGAAGACTTTTATAATATTCTAGATGTTAATATATTTTACCCTCTTAAACCCATTCCTGATGAAAGTAGTTTCCAGGATTAACAGCCCCTCTCCCCCATCTAATTCCTCTGTTTTGGTTCTTCCTGTTGCACTTCATTTGTATAGGATAATTACTCTTTTAGCAGTTCTTGAACAGATGCACTTTTTATAGTCAAATCATACTCATATCTACCCCAGTTTTTCTTAAAAGCTACCCAATTGCTAATTACAATCTTAGACATAGATTTTACATTTTCTCTGCATAAAAGCTAATGATTCTATCTTCATTGAGTTCATTGTAATTGGTCATTGGTATGTTCCTTATATTTCTTATGGATCTTATATGTCAAATCTTCTATTGAGTTCAGGGTTTTTATTTAATTAATTTATTTATTTATTCATTCGTTTATTTATTTATTTATTAACACAGTTCTGAAAGTCTGACAGTTTATCATAAATCCATATTTTTTCCCATTAAAAATTATGCTTTGCTTTGCTGGGTATGATATCTTCAGTCCAGAGGCCCAGTTATTTTGCTGTTCAGTATATAGTGTTCCAAGATGTGTGATCTTTTAGGGTTACTAAGACTAGGGCTTCTGTGATTCTAATTGTGCTACCATCCTATGTAAATTATTTGTTTGTTTGTTTGTTTTTCTTTTTGCTGGTAATATTTTGTCCTTGATTTGGGTGTTTCAGAATTTAACTCTAATATTCCTATGAGATTTCCTTGTAGGATCTATCTCAGGTGGTGATCAGTGAATTTTTTTCTGTTTTTACTTTCCCCTCTTGTTCTTATGCTTCAGGACAATTTTCTTTAATTATTTCTTGTATTATTTTATCCAGGTTCTTTTTTTGATCAGAACTTTCAGGTAGTCCAATTATTCTTATATTTTCTCTTCTTGATCTGTTCTCTAGATCTGTTGTTTTTCTTAAGAGATGTTTTACATTCTATTTTATTTTTTCATTCTTTAATTTTTTTTTAATTTTCTTTTCTTATGACTTCACTGGCTTCCCCTTGTCCAATTCTGATTTTCAAGGAGTCATTTTCTTTCTTAAGATTCAGGATCTCCTTTTCTAATTATTTGACTTTCTTTTCATAATCTTCTTGTTTTTCATGCATTAACTTATTTTTCTTTTAAATTTTTCCTCAATCTCTCTCATTTGATTTTTAAAGTCTTTTTAAGTTCTTCAATGAATTCTTTTTAGGCAGGTGACCATTTGACATTACTCTTTGGGGTACATACTCTTTGTTTCAGTATCCTTCTCTGAAGAAGAACCCCAATCTTCTCCATCCCCATAGTAGCTCTCTATGTTTGGATTCTTTCTCCTTTGCCTATGCATTTTTTTTTTGTAATAATTTAGTTTTTATAATCAACTCTAGTCCTGAGGTGTGTGGGATGGTGCCTCTGGCCTCTGATCCTCTTCAGTTTTCCCCTTGTAAGGGTAATGCAAATGGGAAGATCTTTCCCATCCATTAATAGACCCATATGACCTGCTTAAGTCACATGGAAGCCTGAGTCACATTAGTCTTTGGTGTGAGAAGCTTGTGGAGCAGGTGGAGCAGGAAGAGTTGAGCAAAGGGAGAGGAAGTTGGTCAGAGCAATTAGAGCTGAGGGAGAGAGAGGAAGCTAGCAGTGAGCTGTGAGAGTTCATCTGGGGGAAGGCCCTAGCAGGGCAAAGGTTTGGGGATGGTGGTGCCCCCTGCATTGTTATTGTCTACAGATTTCTTTGTTGCTATGATGAATTTGGCTTTCTGGTGTTGGGATATGGCTTTCTGGTATTTGAATTAATGTTTTGTTTCTTTCTTACATGTGGAGAATCTATTATATTTTATAATTTAGAATTATTTGGCATATTATAAATATTGTGTTGCTGCTACACCCCTCTAACTTTGAACTCAAACCAGGATCTCCAGCCTCCTGTAAGTTCCCACAGTCAACCGTGTCCCCACACAACTGCTGCTGCACTCATCCAGTATGTGCTGGTTCCTTCTTATGCCCTCTGCTGTCTCAGGCAGAGCTAGGTATGGAGTTCCTTGTCAGCAGAGGTTCTCTAGATCTTCTTGAGGTCAGATACCTAACTCCCCTCTCTGTTCCATGGGGAAAAGTTCCTGTGGTGGGCTGAGGTAGCCTCCCAACCAGCTAACCCCAGGGCTTGGCATTTGTCCTTTAAGTTGCTTGCTGCTGGCTGTTAAAGTGGACTCTAGCCTGAAGGTGTTTGCTCTTCTCCAGGAGGAAATCTAGTTCTGGGATTTTTCTTCAGGTCTTTTCCTATTATCCCAAGAGGACTTCTGTACTCTCCCTACTCTTATTTGTTTTCACAGCTCTGTGTTTGCCCAGAGGCTCTATATTATCTCTCTTGTAGAGAGAAATCCTGAGACCTTGAAATTTCCTGACATACTCTGCCATCTTCCCAGAGTTCTCAAAAGTCATTATTGAAGAATAAGAGCAAATAATGACCAGTTGTAAACCAGATTTTCCCATTGTTAATCTTCCCAATGTTAAAATATATGAGGAATATGTTCAATATGTTGACTAAATACACTGTTATGATCTTATGGGAAGGTGAAAAATTCACACAGTATTTAAAGGCGTAGATGGGTTGTGATTTGTACCAATAAAGATAAAATTCAAATCTATAAGAGGACAGATCTTTGTGACTATAGGGCACTGAACTAATAATGTTTCATTAATCCTCAAGGTTGAATAGAATGAAATAGAAGGTGTATTCCACTGCATCTCATCTCAGTATCATGAAAACTATAACCTGTTTGTTCAAGTTTTTCTTTTCACACATACTGGCTATCTAGATGGTACAGTGAATGTAGTGGTAGACCTGGAATCAGGAATTCTTGAGTTGGAATACAATCTCAGACACATATTAACTATGTGACCCCATGCAAGTCACTTAATCTCTCTTTGTCTCAGTTTCCTCAACTGTCAAATGGACATACTAAAAACAACTACTTGCCAGAATGTTTTAATCAAATGGCATACTACGTTCAAGGTCCTTAGCATAATTCCTGGTTCATAGTAGACATTATATAAATGCTAGCTATGATCATTTTCATTATCTTCATCATCATTACTATCTATATGATTCTATGTCAGTTACAAACTCTTTAGCAACACAGACAGTTATCTAGATTATAAATTGCAGAACAGTAGCCACCTCTGTTGTTGATAGAGCAATTTCCCATGTGAAGGATTCTCTAAAATAATGAAATCATAATTCAGGTCCAAACAGTAATAACCACCACCACCAAAAAACTTTAACTCAAGCTACTTTCCATATTTCTTTTTTTTTTTTTTTTGCTTTTTGGAGGGCAATTAGGGTTAAATAACTTGCCCAAGGCCACATGGCTAGGTTTTTTTTATTTGTGTGTGCATTAAGTGTCTGAGGCCGGATCTGAACTCAGGTCCTTCTGACTCCAGGGCCAATGCTCTACTCACTGGGCCACCTAGCCGTCCCCCATATTTCTTATAGGGGGAAAAAATAGAAGCAGATTTAATTTCAAAAGACCAATATGAAACATCTCTTTAATTCTGTGTACCTTTATAAATTCTACATATTTTTGAGTTACAACTTAGTTCCTGGTAGAGAGAGATCAAATAGTGAGCCTATCTTTAGATTATGCAACCTTTTGCTGGGAAAGTTCCAGTAGACCCACTCATTAAAATACCATAATTCATTATTTTTCATTTGCAAAGAGATACAAAGAAAAATAAAACATGGGGGGCGGAGCCAAGATGGCGGAGTAGAAACAGCTCGTCCAAGCCTCTCTGCCCCCAGATTCTCCACAAACTATGTAAAAAAGGACTCTGAAAATCTTCTGGAGCCCCAGCACCCACAGAACGACACAGAGAAGCTAACCTCCCGCTGAGGACAGCCCAGCACCCTGCAGGAAGGACCAGCGCAGTGGTCTGGGAGCCGGCAGCGCGCAGAGCACAGGAGCCGAGCGCGGAGCCCAGGTCCACGTGAGCCGAGGTTTTAGCCCCAGGGCGGCAGGGCCAGCAGCCGGCTGGAGGAACCCCAGAACACCAGGAACTGTGGAGACGCCAGAATTATCAACATAGACTTGCCTAGGACAAAGTAAGAGGTTAGTGTCCTATGGACTTTGGGACCTGTATTTGGGAATGCGTCAGCTCCCTCCCCTGGGGGCTAGAAGCCTGCTGAGGCTACGCCACTGTGTAGTTTTCAGAGGCATTTCCGGCTCCCAGCCTACAAATCGTGGGGAGATCCAGCGATCAGTCTTGGGGGGTAATCGCTCTTGCTTTAACCTCCCTGGATCTGGATTGTGATCTAGGGTGGAAGTTGTGGGTGGGTTTACAGCTTGCCAGAAACGGAAGTTGCCCCCCACACGTTCGGGACGAAAATTCCTCTAGCTGGCCTTAAAGCCATAGTGTGGCAACAAGCCCAAAAGTCAAGCAATTAAGTGGCAACATGCCAAGGCAAAGGAAACAGAAAAATGCAACCCTAGACTCCTATTTTGGGGGCATAGAGCGGGAAAAGGACTGTGAGGTCAGAAGTCCTGCTCCAAAAGCCCCAGGGGAAAACATGAGCGGGTTGCAGGCCATAGAGGACCTTAAGAAGGACTTTAAAAATCAAATAAGAGAAGTGGAGGAAAAATTAGAAAGAGAAATGAGAAGGATGCAGGAAAAGTATGAAATGAGGGTCAACAGCCTGACTGAGGAAAACAACACCTTAAAAAATAGACTAGCTCAAATGGCAAAGGAGGCCCAAGGG